>RJWM01042047.1:0-14560 GCA_004363535.1 Dasyprocta punctata | reverse complement strand
GCCCGCTATGCCTGGATTGGTTTTTTTTGTTTTGTTTTGTTTTTAATACCATAAAGAGTTTCATTTTATTAAGGACATGGGCATGATTTGAATTCTCAAAACACTTCACCAGAAGAAAGATAGGTATATCACAGGCCCAAATGGCATTAGCATGTTTGACTTGATCATTGGGGTTTCTTCCGGAAGCAAAGGTTGGTACAGGACTGCTAATGTTACTGGCAATCTAAAATGCCTCAGAGGTGACCGTATAAAGAAGTGATTTTCTAACCTGTGCCCTTTTTACAGATCCTTATTAGCCCAGGTGACCTGATAATATTTAGCTTCTGAGCCTAGGGGCTGAGCAACCAGCACTTACACTTCAGACAGCTACAGAAACACTTAAGAACTTGGTCTGCAGGTTTTGTGGAAACTAATCCTTAGGCAATTCCCAGTGTATGGGGGCGGTGGTGAGAATGGGGTGTCTTCAAACACACAAATTACAAATATAAAAATAGGTATGAAAATATTTATTTATGATGACAAATCATAACAAATTGCAAATTTTAAAAATGAAAATGGGTCCAAAAAAATGAACGTGGGTCAAAACATAACAAATAGTTCCTGCAATACAGTGGTTTTGTAGCAGAAAATGCCCCACCAGTCCGTATACTTCAATTGCCCAGATAACAATTCCTATTTACAGTTCCTATTATTTCTGTTTCTTAGAAGTAACTGGTCACCTGATGCATAGCTGGTCACTGTGATGCATATTCTAAGAACCAATCAAAGACAGCCAAGTACTCTGCTTCTTGCTTGCAACCCAGAAAAACTCTGCTCCCTGAGCCTTCGGGGCCTGACATTTTTATAAGGACTGATTCCTCGTCAGTGCCCATCGACAAAAAATAAATCTGCCTTCAAATCCTGGGTGATGTTTTCAGTGTTTCTGTCTGCTGTTGCAGTTTGATTAATTAAATGCCAATCATGCTTAAAAATTAGTTATTCCTTACATTTTTTGGCTGCATAGTGTTTGATTACTTCTGTGTTTGATAATATCATTTAGTAAGAGAAACTAGAAAGATAATTCAGTCTTATCAGGGTGGATTGAATTTGACTTTTTAAAATTTAGTAGGTAGGGTTGAAAAAATAAAGTAGAAAGTAGACAAGGAAAATCAGAATTTCAAAATTGTATTTTTAGGAAAAATTATAGTTTTAGAGCACAGAAGTTACTCAAGCCTTTTTTTCCTTCTAAGAAATTCACTCAAAAAAGAAAATTCCTAAGGCTCCTAAAGACACAAATAAGCCTGTAAATTGGGCTCTGGGCCTGTGCTTTTCACGTAAATTGTACTTCCTCCCACAGAACTGTATCTTCAAAGAAGCAGCAAGATTAATGGGCACCCTATCCCAACTTCAAACACATCTGAATGGTTTGTATTCTAACACAGTCCACCAGATGGGTAATGTGACGGAGGAGGAATACACATTCCAGATCGTGAATCTTGAAGACACCTCCAAGATTCTATAAAAATATCCAGTTCTAGATTATAAGGTGCTGTCTTTTGAAGGCCAGCATTCTGTTTCTTTGAATGTGCACCTTTAACTTTCTGTCTAATAAATCCCATTATGCCTCTTACTGATGTGTCCTGAAAATTGTTTTCCCTTGATGGAATTCAGTAAACCTGCAATTTAATTCTACCAGTAGAGTGGGTTTAGCCCCTGTCCAGTGACAGAAATCATATGAATTAATGCCAAATGGAGTGTACTTTTTTTGTTTTGGGTTTTTTGTTTGTTTGTTTGTTTGTTTACTTGAGACAGGGTCTTGCTATGTAGTCTGGACTGGTCTCAAATTTGTGGTGATTCTCCTGCCTCAGCCTCCCTAGTGCTGGGATTACAGGACTGAGCCATGCCCAGCCTTTCTTTCTTTCTTTGAAATGGGAGTCTGGCTATCTAGTTCAGTTAGGCCTTAAACTCGCTATGTAGCCCAGGCTGGCCAGCCTCTTATTTTAGCCTTCTGAGGCCTGGGATTTCAGGCATGCACCGTCACACTTGGATTTATGGAGTGTATTCCCAGCTAAACGTCCCCATTTTGAGTCCCAGAAATGTCTGTGACCACTCCTGTGGCTTCCAACACAAGAGGAGAGGAGAACTCAAACTGAAATAATAGCCTTAATCAACTGCAATATAATATTTCACTTTTTAAAATTTTACAAAAAAAAAGCAAATGGTAGGGAGTTTGGTACTGTGCTTTTGATACATTAGTTCATTTTGTCTGGTCTAGATTTCTAGTTCTCCTTGTTTGCATGTTGGCATTTTCCATGAGGAAGGTAAAATGGAAACAGGAATATTCCTTACCTTTTATCTTTCTCCCAAGGCACATTTTAGATCTCAAGGGGCTCCTTAAACCAACCATCCATCTACTGTCATTCCTTGAAGACAGAGTGCATATAACTATCTTTTGAATAGACTTTCTCTAACCTACTCTCCACAATCTGAACCATTTTCTGTCCCTTTTTGAAGTCCCACAGGACCTGCAGGTGATTAACACCTGATCTCATCATTATCTGCTTCTTGGAATCCTCCCTTTTCCTCCTCCCTGAATAAATCATTTTCATTGCATCAGTCTAAGTTACTGTTTGCAAGCAACAGACACTGGCTATTATTGATAAGCAGGAAAGGAATTTATTAAAAGAATGTTCAAGGGTTCATAGATTGTAAAAGGAAAACAACAATCAGGCTTGAAAAGGAAAATTAGAGGAGTCATGGTGGCACATGCCTGTAATCTCAACACTCTGGGAAGTTGAGGCAAGCATATCACAAGTTTAAATTCAGCTTGTGCAAGTGATGTAGCAAGACCCTGTCTCAAAAAACAAAACAAAACAACAACAACAACAAAAAATCCTCAAAACAAGCAAGCAAGCCAACAAATAAAAACACCAGCTGAGATGTAGCAGAGTACAAAGGATCTGAGTTCAATCCCCAGTATCACTACCACCAAACAAACAAACAAACAAACAAACTTTTCCTCTTCTCTGAAACTCCAATAATGAGAGTAAAGGTCACAAACCCTCCCACAAGGATGAAGAAAATGAGAGAAAGAGCAGTAGTAACAAAGTGTGAAACACTAGAAAGTGAAATGATACCGATCAAGAGAGCTGAGTCCTAAACCATTACAGGAGGAAATCAAGAAGCACCACAGTTAGCACTGGGGGAATCCCTCTAAATTTGAGGAACTTGTGGCAGCAGACACCTTGGTATATGACAAGTAAATGTGTCTCAAAAACAGAAATTGCCTGGGTATAGTGGTGAATGCCTGTAATCCCAGCACTTGGGAAACTGAGACAAAAAAAATTATGTGGGTTCAAGGCCAGCCTAGACTACATAGCAAAACAAAACAAACAAACAAACAAACAAAAAACAAACACCAGAAAGTATTCTTTTCAACAGTGTTTGAATAATCAACTATCAATTAAAAAATAAAATAATAGTAAAAAAAGAACCTCAATTTAAACTTCATAACTTATATGAAAACTATACATGTAGCATAGTTTTACATGTAATATGTAAAACCATAAAGCTTTCAGAAGAAAAATAGAACAACATCCTTAGAATCTAGGACTTGATGAAGTCATTAGCCATGACACTGAAAGCATGATTCATAGCAGAAAAGCCAACCACGACAGTGAATTGGACTTCATCAAAATGCAACACATAGAGCCGGGCCTGGTGACAGATGGCTACAATTCCAGCACTGGAGGCAGAGGCAGAAGAATCATTGTGAGTTCAAGGCCAGCCTGGATTCCATAGTGACTTCAAGGCCAGTCTGAACTACATAGAGAGACCCTATCTCAAAAAACAAAAACAAAAAACAAAAATTCAACATTTTTATTTTGTGAAAAATTCCGTTAAGAGGATAAAAAGATAAACTAGAGTTAGGGAAAAGGTACAGTATTTGTCAACGATGGACCTAAAATGAATTTATATCTAAAATATATAAAGAACATTGAAAACTAGAGTTTTAGAAAAAGCCAATAATCTAATTAGGAAATGCACAGAAGTTCTAGAGACATTTCACTGAAGAGGATATAAATATATGCTCTTTATATCCTGATGGCAAATAAATATATGAAAAGATTTCTTTTTGTATTAGAAATTGCACTCAGGACTTCATGCTTGCCAGGCAGGTGTTGTGCCACTGAGCTAAATCTCTGGCCCCATAAAAAGATTTTAAACATCACTATTCATTAGGGAAATGCAACTAAAAAGACTATGAGATGTCCCTACAAGTCTATTAGAACAGGGAAATAAAAAATATTGACTTCAAATGCTTGAATGCTCAGATGTGGAGAAACTGAATCTCTCATATATTGTTGGAAATATCCAATGGCATAGGTACTCAGAGATGTTTTTACATATTCTTTAAAAAATTAAATGTACATCATCTAAAATAGCTAAAACAAAAAAGGCAACAGGCTAGGCATAGTGGCATATGCTTGTAGTTCCAGCTACTCAGGAGGCTGAGGCAGTGAGATTCCATGAACCTAGCAGTTTAGGGGGAGCCTGGACAACAAATTGAGATACTCTTAAAAATTACAGTGGTGTCTCGGTTCATGAACTTAATTCATTCCACGATTCTGGGGAAAATGACCACATTTGTGTTTGTGCAAAAAAGACGATCACAGTAATGTTCCTTACCTAATGTAGAGTTTGCAAACAAAAACAAAATTTTACCAAGTACTTCTGTTTGTGAAACAAATTGTTTGCAAACAAAAGCAGGGAACCCAGGTACCACTGTAAATAAGTAATCAGGGTGTGGTAGCACATGGGAATCAAGGCAGGAGGATCACAAGTTCAGGTCTATCCTTGGGACAACTCAGTGATTTAACAAGAACCTGTGTGAAAGAAAGGAAGAAGGAAAGAAAGAAAGAGAGAGAGAAAGAAAGAAAAGAGAGACAAAGAAAAGAAAGGCTAGGGATGCAGCTCAGGGCACAGGTCCTGGGTTTAATTCTCAGTACTGCAAAAATAAATAAATGAATAAACAAATAGCACACTTTGCCGAAGAAATTGGGCATCTTACTCTCTAGAGTTGCCCGTATTCTGGATCATGGGAATCATTAAATACATTTATTCACTTTGTGTTAAGTGTAAGCTGTTGTATAGCTCTAGAGGCTTGGTCTGATTGAGGTTTGGTTTTTGGCAAGAAAACTACTTAGATGGGAATGTGTTTCCTATTGTATCACACATAAAGTAGAGCACCCTAGATCAGCAGACATTTGAGGATAATCTCCAAAATAGAGCCCCCAAAATTTAGAAATCAGCTAATCAAAGCCAGGAATAGTGGTGTACACAGGTAATCTCAGCGTTCTGAGGCAGGAGGATCACCACGAGTTCTAATCCAGCCTGGGCTACCCAGTGAGTTCAAGGCCAGCCTGCTCTACATAGTGAAACCCTGTCTCAGAAACAAAACAAAAAAGATTTTGAGAAAAGTTTTCACTAAATCACTAAGTTGTCTTCAGTGTGGGTTTGAACTTGTGATCCTCCTCCCACAGCTTCTCTGTGTACTGGGCTCACAGGTGTGCACCACCACTCCTGGCTGTATATTCTATATGTTTGGAAACATGCAACTTTTCTATGTTTGCAAACTTTCATAATATAATACTGGGAAAATAAAACAACATTTAAAAAATAACGAAAACCTCTTGGACATTAAAAATATAATGACAGGCTGGTGTGTAGCTCAGTGATAGAGTACACGCTTAGCATATATGAGGACCTAGGTTTAATTGCCAACAAAAAATTATATATGTCAATTAAACACTAAATAGAACAGTTAGGTAAAATAGAGGCAGTCTTTCACAAAGTAGAGTAAAAACGTCAAAAGATGAAAAATAGTATACAAAAGATAGAGGCCAACATTGGAGAACTGACATTCAAACAATAGGAGTCTCAGAAAAAGAAAGAAGGAATCATCAAATTATCTCTCAAATAACTATCAAGGAAGTAATTCAGGAAATTTTACCAGAACTGACAGCCCATCGGGTGCCAAGTACAATGAATGAAAATTATTCCAAGAAGATATAACATGGAAAATTTTCACAACACTGAGGGCAAAGAAGAAATCCTGCATGTATTCAGAATGATAACAACAACAACAAAAATCCCCACCATATTTGATACCAAGGATCAAGAATCCTAACAGCAGTGGATTTTTCACCATTCCCACTGACAGCTGAAAGACAAAGGGACAATACCCGGAAAATTCTGAAATGACTCCCAATCTTTCATTGTACACACAGCCAAATGATTAAGTGCAAAGACAGACTGAATGTATTTTCAGACAGGCAAGGAGGCACGAACATTGTCTTAGCCTTTTCTTAGGAAGCTACTGGAGAACGTGCTCCACCGAAATGAGGTGGAAAACTGAGAAAGGAGGTTCATGAACTCTAGGACGCAGGTTTGCAGTGGAGGAAAGTGGCGAAGAGATCCCCAGGATGGAGGTGCAGAAAGAGGCCTGGACTACAACTGCTCAGCAGAACTTCAGGGTGACTAATGTAGGTTAGCACAGTTGCAACTCCAGGAGAGAGTGTGCTAGCGTTAGTGGGTGGGGTAGCCATGTTTTCCAAGGTCTTATTTGTCCTAATCAGTGAATTGGTCTGGGTTATTGGTGAATATGAAAGTATACCATTTATTTTAGGGCAGAAATAAGAAAAAGAACAAGGAGCAGTGCAAAGGAAGTGCTCAAGGAAAAAGGTTGCCTGGAAGGAAAAGAGAAGTTAGCAAAACAGACCACTGTGAGGACAAGAGGGCAGTGCCCTCAAAGTCAATAGCTGCTGTCCTTTTATATCTCCTTTGACAACTCAGCCAGGTGGTCCCACTTGATCTCATGCTAGAAGATTGCTCTCAGGCCCCAGGTTCAGCATATTCTGGTATCAGTAGATTGGTATTGGGTGCAGGGCTCAGCTTAATCCTGTGTCAGACCCGGGTGCTGCTGTTCTACACCCGTGGTTAATGAGTGTCCTCACCTGGTGGTAGCTCGTGGCCAACTGCTCCAGCCACATTGCTGTATCCCTCCTACTACAGCAGTATGATGAAACTGATAGACCTCTAAGGAGTCTGAGCACAATGAAGGGCTAAGCACTCACTTATGGGACAGTGAAGTACTGAATTATGAATGAAATCATAGAAAATTAAGCAAATGAACAAAAAAGCAATTAACTTCCAGAAAGGAAAGTGTGTGAGAGAAGTAATTGGTGTACATACTATAGTTCAGTGGTCAACAGTCTGAGAATGTAAATGGTGAGTATTGTTCAGTTCACAATTATAGATATAGCCAAATCAGAAGGACAAATGTGTGTGTGGGTGTGGGGGATTAGCAAGAAGAGTGCATGTGTGTGTGTGTGTGTGTGTGTGTGTGTGTTTCATACCCTGATATTGCCCTCCTAGTGTGTTTTTTAATCTTTCCTGAATTTATTCTCTGACTCCTTTTGTTTTCTTCTTCAAACATGTATTTTTCAAACATTCTATAATGCACATATAGAGACAGGTGTGGTGGTGCACACCTGTGATCCCAGGATTTGGGAGGCTGAGGCAGGAGGATTGCTGCAGGTTCAAGGCCAGCCTGGGCTACATAGTGAATTTAAAGCTAGCCTGAACTACATAGCAAGAACTTATCTCAAAAACAAAACAAAATGAAACAAAATAATAATGATAAAATGCACATATACTAGAGATTAAAAAAAAATCCAGTACAAGTTATTATAAAGAAAATGTTAGGAACCATGTCTCCAACAAAGTGCTCCATTTAACCAAGTTCTTAATTCATCCTGTGATGAATTACCCTCTGAATTTTTATGAATGCTATTTGAGCCTATTTATGAGGTGTCTTCAAGACGTATAATCAAAAGTCAGTGAATGCTGCTACCAAGTGCTGTTCAAAGGATAGCAGGCTAATTAAAATACCACAGGACTTGGTGTTCTCACCTACCTAGTCAGTAACTCTGGCACCATGATACTTCCCTTAAGGTCAAAATGACCATAAAAGTTTTGTTTTGTTTCTGATGATGGGAATTGACCTGGGCCTTGCACATGCTTTGTTTGTGTTCTATTACTGAGCTACATCTTTAACCTGACCATGAAAGGTAAGAATTTTGGATTCATTCCAGACATCGAGGTTGCCATAACAGTGCAATTAAAAGACACTCCTGAAAGAGGACTTCCAAAACTGCTTCAGAAAGTGGCAAGAAAGAGCCAGGCATGGTGATGCACACTTGTAATCCCAGCATCAGGAGGCTGAGGCAGCAGGATTGCCGTGAGTTTAAGGCCAGCCTGGGCTACATAGTGAGACCCCGTCTCAAACAAAACAAAACAAAACAAAACAAAACAAAACAGACAAGAATGACAGGATAAGTGTGTTAGAAGTGAGGGGGAATATCTTGAAGGGGGACTGATAGCAATGTGTCTTTTACTGTAATACATTTTAAATTTTTGTTTTTATTAGTACATGTTTGTAGTAGAATAATGATTACATTCATCATAGGGAGTTGGTACATGTACATAACACATATTAATTCTATGCCCCCCTGTAATAAATTTTTAAAAATCTTAAATAGTCGCTTCCTATTTCTTCAGCAAGTGTTGCTGCTTGGACATAATAAATTCCACAAAGTTATCTTATAGTATTCTAGAGCCTTACATTTTCATTTATCATTTTACAAACCCAAGGCATTCCTTTAATTCAAGACTTTTGGGAGGAGTGCTCAGGCAACATGCCAAAGGCAAGTTCTGTGGAGGGAAGTGATGGGCGAAGGGACATTTGAGGTCACTTGCTGGCAGAGGAGCTGGTGAAATGACAGGAAGACAGGGGGACGGGGATGAGGAGATGAGGAGGCATCCCCTGCTGAGAACACCAAGGAGGGTACAGAGTGACTGTGTCACACCGCTGCTGAAAGCCCTCAAAGTGCCTCCAGCAAAACATCCAAAGTCCTTAGCTCAGAGCTTCCTGAGCTTGAATGTGCAAAGGAATAACCTGAGCCCCTTACTAAAATGCAGGTATTGATTTAGGAGTTCTGAGTAGGCCTGAGCTTCTGCACTTCTAACCTGCTCCTAGGAGATGCACACTCTTGAGTAGTGAGACTTCGGATGACCCACAGGGTCCCTAAGATTCACTTCCTGTCTTCCTCTTTCACTTCACCTCCATTCTCTACCCTCTTAAGACATCTCTGATCTGGCTAGGCTGACCCATGCATGTGCTGAGTGGGAGCTCCGTGTTCTTGCACTTGATGTTTCCTGTGCCTGGAACCGACCTTCCCTCACCTCACCCACAGACCCTGTTTTCCCCAAGACCCAGTCTGTGAGTGTCGTCTTTTGGGAAGACTTAACTAACCATTTCGCTTCAAAATGAATGACTACTTCCCTCTGTCTTAGTCTGTTTTGTGGTGCTACAACAAAATGCCCAAGGCTGGTTACTTTGTAAAGAGTTTATTAGCTTATGGTCCTGGAGGCCTTTAATTTTTTTTTCAATACAATATGAACTTTATTTCAGTAGAATATAATGAGTTTTCTCCTATATAATTTTGTCTCCTTCCTTTATGCTATTTTTATATATTAGGTATTTACATATTGACACACATCAATATGGATTAAAATATATTTATATTATCTTTCCTATTTACCTGTGTAATTACTGTTATCAGTACTCTTTGCATCTTTACATTGGTCTGAGTAACTGCCAAATGTCCTTTGGTTTTTACTAAAAGAATCCTTTTATTATTTCTTGCAGGATGAATGTGTGTTATGACTTGTATCTAGATGTCCCCCCAAAGCCTCATGCCCTCCTAGGTGGGGCTTTTTCCAAGTGGCTGGACCTAGAGTGTATGACAGTGGGACCTATGGAGTGTGATAACTAAATGGGGTTAGCCTAGTTCTGGGTGTGGCTCATGGAAGCCCTACCAGTCAGAAGGCTGGTAGCCTGGAAGGAAGATAAAAGGAGTGGGAGGGCAGGATGCTGCTTGCTGCTTCCTGCCTGCCTTGCCATGGACTGTTTATCCTGTGTCATGTCCCTGTGTCATGCTGCCTTGCCTTGGAACCAGCTGACTATGGACTGAAACCTTTCCTCCTTTAACTTTGGGTGTCAGTTATTTTGTCTCGGTGAGAAAAGTGATGAAGACAATGTTTTGGCAATGAATTCTCTATCTTTTTTTTCAATTTGAGAGTTTCTTAATTTCCCCCTGCTGTCTGAAGGATGAGATTGCTGTGTACAGAATTCTTTTGTTGTTGTTGTTGTTGTTGTTGTTGTTGTTTTGGTACTGGGGATTGTTTTGGTACTGGGGATTGAACTACCAGGCAGGTGCTTACACCACTGAGCTAAATCCCCAGCCCTATTTTTTGAGAGAGGGCCTCACTATGCAGTTCAGGCTGGCCTTGAACTCACTTTGTAGCCCAGGTTGGTCTGGAACTCACAATAATCCTGTCTCAGCTTCCCGAGTGCTGGATTGTAGGTGTGTGCCACCATGCCCCGCTGTGTACAGAAGTCTTGATTGATAATCTTTTATTTTCATTTCCTCAAACATTTCTTCCTGCTATCTTGTGTTCTTGGTTCTTGTGGGAAATGAGCTGTTAATATTAACAAGAAGCTGTTGTGAGTCGGGGATTTAGCTCAGTGGCACAAGCGCCTGCCTGGTAAACTTGAGGTAGTCAGTTCAATCCCCGGTACCAAAAAAAATAAATAAATAAAAAGAAGAAGCTGTTGTGACCTGGAGGCCTTTAAGATTATGGGGCCAACATCTGGTCAACTCTGATGATGGCCTTCTCGATGTCACATGGCATCACGTTGGGAGCCCGTGCAAGAGGGAGAGATCACGCGGTGAGACACAGGAGAGGCCAGAGACAGAGTTGAGAACTGAGCTTGCCTACATCAACCCATTCTCCGGAGAATTAGACCAGTATTGGTCCATTCTGAGGGTGGTGCCCCTGTCCTAATTACCTTCTACTAGGTCTCACCTTCTAACGGTTCCACCACCTGAAATATACCACTCTGGAGACCCATCTGCCAGTACACCAACGTTTGGGGGACACATTCAAACCACAGCACACTCCTTCTACTTAGATGCACATATGTTACTACTTTTTAAAAAGTAATACATATTTATTTATTTATTTTTGGTTTTTTGAAACAGGGTCTCACTATGTAGCCCAGACTGACCTCGAACTTGCAGTGATCCTCCTGCCTCAGCCTCCCAAGAGCTGGAATTACAGATTGCGCTATCACACCCAGCTGTGTTATTACTTTTATTACACAATATTGAAGTTTTTGTTTACTATGAACTTACTGAAGAGGATGACACTGCCCAATCTTTGTATTCCTGGCATCTGGCATAGAGCCTGGCAACTAAATAAACACCACCTAAATGAATGGATGCTTTTCCTAAATACAAAGAAAGAGTATGTTCTTAGTGTATAGTTTATCCAGGTGTAGTAGCATGCGCCTGTAGTTCCTGCACTCAGGAAGCTGAAGCAGGAGGATCTCTTGAACTCAGGGGTTTTGGTCCAGCCTGGACGACATAGTAACAGCCTGTCTCAACAATTAAATTAAATTAAATTAAATGTACAGTTTTACACAAAGGAAAAAAGACAGTAAGATTCAGGAGAGGACACTAATGCACTGAGTAGATGATATTTGGTTTACTAACTGCCAATTTTCTAGTTTTCCTTTCCTCCTTCCTTTTCTTCTTTCTTTCTTTTTTCTCTGTTTACTTTTTTTGCAGTGTTTTTTGCAGTATTTTTATAATACATGTTATGTAATTTTGCAATGCAGAAAAATTAGTACATCTAGATAGGCCAAAGAAAAGACAGTCTTACACATTATCTGGAGATAACCATAAATTAACATTTTCATGTATGTCCATTTAGGTTTTTTTCCTATTCATAAGCAAACATAAAATGTATATATGTGGATATAATCATGTGTGTATATGATCATCATTAAACAAATTAAGATTTTAATATAATGCAAACACAGCAGTTGGCATAGCCTCCTTTGGAGATAGTGTTAGAATCCTACATTTCATCAGTTCTTTGAGGAATACGGAATTAAGCCCAAGACCAGCCTGAGCTGCATAGCGAGACCCTGTCTCAAAAAGAAAAAAGAAAATATTCTTTGAGAATACAAATTAGTTTGTAGAATATCATTTGCTTCGATTTTATCTAATGTTTCTTCACGATGAGACTCAGGCTTTGCAATTTTTGGTGGAACTATTTTGTAAGTTTAGAAGGCTCACGGTGTCAATTTGTGCCTTGTGATGTAAGCTTTAATTTATGATTAAAGTCAAACCTACCAGTGTTTTTCTGCTATAATGTTATCAATTTCCCCCTTGTAACTCAAAAGTAATTTGTGAAAAAAGTTACGAGAAAGAAAAGATACTAAACTATCAGGGGATGAAAAACAAAACTGCAGAGAGATAGCACTTCACTGTGCACGGAGATGGTGAAGATAAAAAGACAGTAACAAGTTGGTCAGTGTTACGGTTTGTGTCCAGATGTCCACCCAAAGCCTTACGCTGTCATGGGACTTTTTCAGAGCGGGCTGAATCTAGATTGTGTGATGCAGAGATTAAGGGTTTGAGTCCTACACCCACCCTAGGGCAGGTAGGCTGGATACAATATAAGGAACAGAAAGAGGCTTGGCTTTCTCTTCCCTTATTGCTTTTGCTGTCTTCTGCCACCATGCACTGTTGCCCCTCTGCCATGTGCCACCCTGCCTTGGGATCAGCTGATTATGGACTGAAACCTCTACAAACTGTGAGTTAAATAAACCTTTCCCCCTTTAATTTTGGGTATGGGATATTTTGTCTCAGAAATGAGAAAAGTAACTAAAACAGCCAGGATGTGAAGGAAGTGGACTCCTCATATATTGCTGGTAGAAATCTAAAGTGGTGTGGTCCTTTTGGGAAATAATTTGGTTACACTTTAAAAAGTTAAACATAAGTATGACCGGGTATAGGGGTGCATGCCCGTAACCCCAGCTCTTGGGAGGCTGAGGTAGGAGGATCACTGTATGTGTGAGACCAACCTGTTCTCCATAGTGAATTCAAGGCCAGCCTGAACTACATAGTAAGACCCTGTCTCAACAAACAAACAAGCAAACACACTGGTATGTATGATCCAACAATTCTATTTCTGGCATGAGAATAGAATTTCAAGAGAAATGAAAACATCCACATGCACAAAAATTGTACAAGAATGCTTTAGCAGTATTATTCATACAGAAAAAACTCAAAGGTTTATCAATTGATAAATAAAATGGAATAGGTGCATATAGTAGAATATTATTTGGCAATAACAAGAAATAAAATATTGACACTACATTCTACAACATAAATGACTCTTGAAAACATGTTAAGTAGCAGAAACCAACTACCAAAAAACTACATGTTGCATGACTCCATTTAAATAAAATACTCAAAGAGGCAAATTTCTGGCGGCAGGAAATCGATTAGTGGTTGCCAAGAGATGGGGTGGGGGAGTGAGGGAAGGAATGAGGACTAACTGGTAAAGGTGGGGAAAAGACCAAAACTTCCTAAGAAGTCTGTGGTAAAGGCGGTACAGCTTGCACCACTACACACAGCTTAAATCTGCTCATCCTTTAAGACTCAGCACGAGGTCTCTGAGCAGCCCTTTCCAACATCCTCCCCATCCAACTGCACTAGCATAGTGCTTGCTACTTCCTGTCATCTCCATAGCATTTGGCTTCCTTGAGGACAGGATCTCTGTCTTATGCTAGTGGACATGTGCTGTTTTGCCTGCTTAACATTCAACTTTCCCCTGGGAACTGTACTCTGATTTTCCTATGGGGAAATGTCCCTCACAACCCCACCCCCTGGGACCATGAGTGCTGCTCCAATGATGAGTACTTAACCCATGACCAATCAGCTCTGTGCATTTCCCCCTAGTACCACGGTGATTGGCCTAGGGGAGAGCTCCTGAACCAGGGATGGCCAGCCAGAGGCCCCTGAGGACTTTTTTTTTTGTACCAGGAATTGAACTCAGGACCTTGTGCTTGCCAGGCAGGCACTGTGCCACCGAGCTATATCCCCAGCCCCACCTAGGACTTCTGATTGCTACAACTGCTGGACTAGAAAACATTTTATTTTGTGTTTGTTTGTTTGTTGTTCTTTGTTCTTTTTTTTTTTTTTTGAGACAGGGTCTCAGGCTGAGCTTGGACTCACAGTTAGCCCACAGTAGCTTCAAACTCATGCTGATCCTCATTCCTCTGCTTCCTGAATGCTGGAATTACCACCATGGCTGGCAAAACAAACAAACAAGCAAACACCCTTGAGATTCACACAATGTTACTTCCATCCCATCCTATTGTGATCATTTAATTTTTTTTTAATTTAAGAGAAAATAGATACAGAAGCTAGAAATAAAAGTCAAAAAAAGACAGACAAACAACAACAACAGATCTGATATGATAACATTGTAGGTTTACACACTGAGGTGGTTGAAGTTTGGCAGTAGTTACAATATTGCATATCATTACCTTCCTAGGGGTTGGGGATATTGACAGATATAGACATGTAAGATTCATCAA
>RJWM01042046.1:0-14575 GCA_004363535.1 Dasyprocta punctata | reverse complement strand
GTGTATCAGTCAGGATTTACTAGAGAAACAGATACAGCACAAGATATACAACTGTATAAGAAATAACAAGATTGGCTTACAGTGGTCAGCCACAAAGTTGAATAAAGGAGCATGCAGAGGGTGTCTGCAAGCTGGAGGGTGAAAGGTCCAGCCCAAGGCTTGAGCTTACTGCTGTGTCCCATACAAGTTCATATCAGGACTAAATTTTCTTATCAATAATCAAGTTATGCAATTTTCTCCAATTGGCCTAAGTACTAAATAGAAAACATTATAAAGGGTATCATTTCCTTTGTTTTACCCCAAGTTCCTCGAATTTTTCTGCTCATACTGAAGAAATTGAGTAAATACCTATTTTCAAAGTTCCTAATGTTTTATATGCTACTTAACTGGTTAAATTGAAATGTTTTCAACCTTAATTTATGTCTATACAAATGACAATTTTAAGTGTCTCTACTATTAAATAAAATATATAGAAATTTTACTTTTATGTAGTCTCATACACCACTTTAATCAGAGGAAATAAATGGAAAAACTTGAATAAATGCTTTATGCCATTCTCTTTGAAGCATTGATTCTCCACTTTGGTAACATATTGGAATGATCTGAAGAGAGGAAAACACACTGATGTAGGAATATCTTCTCTGCAGACTCTAGATGATCTCAAGTGCCATGGTTCAACTGGGCTAAGTCCACAGAGTCCCCGAAGGTGGTCTTGAGCGTCAGTGCATGGAGAACAGACACACAAACAGCTCAGAGACTGGGTGAATCTGCTTTGTTTATTGTAAGCTCTAACAGAATATTTTATACTTTCTCTTTTGGCAGGGGTTGAAAGTTCTAACAAAAAGAACGAGATCAACAGATAGATGTTTTTGTGGTTACATGATCCATCAGCATAGGCAGAAAGGATTGTACTTAGTTAATGGCCTGAAGTGTGTATTGGCTACTAGTTCTATGAATAGACTATTTATTGACTTTGGTTCATTGAACCAAGTCCTCCCACTTACCTGTGGAATAACATTTTTGACAAAATCTTAACAACTGTTTTAGAATATCAATCTTGATTTGGGGAGGTCTAATGCATTCATGGAGGGTCAGAATGTTCTAAATGCTCCATAAACTGTAGAGAAAAATATTTGACGTGAATTCCATCTTTGTTAACTATTCTTTCACCTTTATTATATGCTTTTGTAAATGGGAGTGGCAAGTCAAGGAGTCTCTGTACTTTGTTTACTGATTCTATATTAGTGGAAAGGAAAAAATTCTCTGAATTGGTCTGACCACAAACTGGGTCAGAGCATAGATTAGCACAGTTCCCAAGAAGCATGAACCCTTTCCCACAAAGCCAATTCCTATGCTGTGTCCTTTTCCTAGAAGACGTCCTCCTTGAAGATCTATCTTCTTCCATGTTTGGACCTTGTCACACAACATGGCCAGAGAAGGACACAGCACTCATGTGCTGACTGAATGTAGAGACAATGCAATTTTCAGAAACTTGCTTGGGGATTTCATTAATTGAGAAGCATTGCTTCAGTGGGGTACTGGGTCTGAGTTTGCAGTCATTACCAGGGCTCTGTAGTTAAGTTCTATGACTTCTTATTGAATTAGTCTATTCAGAACTCCTGGAAACCCTATTTGCTAAAATACATATTTCATATATCTAGCAGAATGTGTTACTGTGGTCACAGGTCTGGTCTGCACAGGTTTACATAGATGTATCAATAGAAAATCAGCCTGAGACTCTTATTTTTGGAGCTTCAGGACAATATTTGAATCATTACCCTCCATTTTAAATTCTCCTTTCTTTCTAAGAATCTTTTCTTCTCTTAAATTCAAAACTTAATTGTGCATTTTCTTTTTTTTAACTTAAATTGCATTTTTTTGATAAAGAGTTAACTCCAGTTAAGACAACTTACAGAAATTTTAAAATCCGAAGTAATTATCCCAAATTGTCTTCTAAAGATTTTTACTTCTTTTGTTGGCTACAAATGCAAAAAGACAACCAAACATGCTATTCACTTTTTAAGAATATAAGGTTCCTACAAAACTGATATGGAGAAACTCATTAGCACCCTAGGGCATTGGTTTTCCTCGTGGCAACGGACCATATGTTATTAATGATTCATTAATTTTTAAAGAAAAACTATTTTAAGACTTTGTCTATTCTGGCTATAGTATGTGCTCACAAAATATATATTCTGCATTATTTGGGCTAATACTTTATAACTGGGATTTCTGTTTTCTTTCAATTTGCATTTTCACTAGCACACAAACCAAGTATGCAACTTTTGTTATCTGTAAAAATCAGAAAATGCATAGTTGGTGGATTTTCTCTAGAAGAAATCTTAGAAAAGTGTTAACAATTAGAAGAGAACAATTGAGGAGAAATATGAAAATTAGGTTACTACACAGAACAAAGTCAAGGCCACAAAACTGAAAATACCCCCACAGAATATAGGCAATTTGTAATGATCACAAAACCACCAATTATAACAAGTCAATCTTCTTACCAATATCTTTCATTGATTCTGTGGAATTTTAGTGTTTTTCTTATTCTAAGAAGTATGGTAAAATAGTATAACACACTTTTCTATACAATGATGTTCAGAATAACAAAATGTTTAAGTAAATTATGGATTCCTGAGAAGTAATTCCCCTTTAAGAGAACTTAATACTCAAATTAATTTTGCAAATACTGACTTTTAAGTGAGATAAATATACATTTTTTCTGTACTAGATGGAACTACCTATAAATTTCATATCTACAATTTAGTAGTAATGTTTGCCTCACTAGAAGGTTGTGAAGTTTATGGAATCATCTGTTTAATTTCTGTGGCTTAGATATGCACCCTTTGAACACCTTTGGTGAAATGTTTGTTCTTTAGCACTATTGGAACTTCATGAACAATTTAAAAGATGGAGCCTAGTCTGAGGAAGTCAGAACACTGGAAGTATGCACTTAAAGATGAAATTGTTACTCAAGTCATAATTGTTAATCCTACTTGAAAACTTAATTGGATTGCAAAATGCCTGATGTATTAGTAAAGCTTACTCCTCAATATGTGTACATGAGAAAAAGAGGTATGACTTTTTCTATGTGATCACTAAACTGTTCCTCTCCGGCACTGCTCCCCACCTTCCATGAACAGAGCCACTTTGCTATACCATGTGCTTCTGGCAGGGTATTTGTGCTTTTGAGAAAGCTGGCTGCAGGTTGAGTTTCTAGAATATGAGACAAACTAAAACTCTCCACCTTTAAGTAATTGGTCCAGCAACAGAAAGCTAGGTAATACAGAAAAATTGGCAATGACTTACCTAGTATAAATTATTTAATGTCTAGTAATGGTTACATTACTTGGTTTGCCAGCATCAATTCTTGGTCATTTTTTCAGCTATTTTCAAATATTTGTTTCTTCTTTTCTTTGTGCATGATATTCTCCAGATTCCTGAAATACACATAATTATCCCTCTGATTACTGGTGTGTTTCAACCTCCTTCGAAGTGCAAAGAAAATGCCAAATTCCCCTCAATATCTGACCTCAAGCAATCTGTTTTTCTGTGTCATGTACCAATTTCTCTATCAGAATAATTAATTACTATTTTGTTGTTCATTTTAATTTGAACTATTTGTAAAGCAATTCCTTCTTATTGATAATTCTAAACCATCTTTTATGTATGGCAACACTTAAGTAATTTTTTTGCCAAATAGTTTCTTAATACAAAGTAAGTACTAACTGCATATCTGATATTTTAGGATGTTTCTTCTCTCAAGATATATAAAGCTTTTAATATTGTGTCCTATTTTCATCTATTACTTTTTGTGCATGTTTTATCTGCTTATAAGAAGTTACCTTTTATTTTTCTGGAATATCTCATGACTCTTGGTATAGTTTGAAACTCAGTTTCTGGTTAAATACTATTTAAATGAGCACCAAAATAAATTAAAATTTAATTGAACTTAGGTATAGAAAAACGATCAATTTCAACTGTTCAGATAAAGGAACTTGTTAAGTAAATACATATTAATTAACTCTTTTACATCATTTAGTTTTTATAATATGATAAAATACATTCTGTGAAAGAAAGACTTGAGTATGGAAACTAGATTTAATCAGTTGCCAGTCTGATGTTCAGCTAGGCAAACATTATTTTAGACACTTTTGGGTAAGAATGTCCAGAAAAAGAAAAATTTCTTGTATATTTATTTCTCCTGAAGGTTTTTGTGAATTTGATCTAAGAGTTTGAAAATGAGAAGTTATTTATTACTAGTATATTTCCACAAAAACAATTATGATAGTGAAAAAGAACTTTAAAAATTTATATACTAGCCTGAACTTTCATCCTTGTCTTAACTAGTGACCTTGATTCAGATGTGCCTAAGATAGGAAATAGAGAACAGGAAAGCCAATGGATTCTTTTGATAGAGAAAAGTAAGCAATAACTGCTAGTTAAGATTAACATCTGGGGATTATACTGTTTTAGAATCCCTAGAAGGGGAAATGATCAGAATCTCAATCTTTTTTGTCACTGTAATGCTCTGCAATAAGATCATTTTAAAAGGAAATTTAGAAGGACAGTCTTCAGAGGGATCTTTATTGTTTAGAAAAATGACTGGGAAGACGTAAGAAAATATAGTACTTTGTCATAATATTGAAAACTACTTACAATTATTTGTTTATTTCCTTATGTCACATATGTATGTCACTTAACTGTTAATATATTTGAAAATATATGGCTTAAAATATAATATAAAATTTTAAGTATTTAGAACTGTACATTAATAAAAAATATTAAATTGGAAATACAGCAAATGCAGTCCATAGAGTAAGTCTATCATGTTGCAATTTATAAAAATAAGTGGAAATTAAGTGGAATAAATAAAATACAGAAAATCATAATGAATAAAAGGGGATAGATCTCTCTCCAAAATAAAGATATTTGAAAATGGAAATGAAGGGTAGAATAAAGAGAATCAATAAATTCAAAAGTTAGCTGGAAAAAAGTTTTAAAATAAGTTAATAAAGCTCCAGTGAGACAGACCAAAGGAAAAAAAAGAGGAAGTGATTAGATTAAAAATTGGAGTATTACTGATATATGAGATTAAAGAAAAAAACTACTTTATTTTACACATTTTAAAACAAAAATACAAGCTCTAAAAAAATGTAACTTACTATGAACTCCCCAAGACAAAGTAGAAAATACAATCAATTGTATTATAAATGAAGCAAAGTGAATTGTTACTTTAGAATTTCTTTGTTTTATTTATTTATTTATTTATTTATTTAGGTACCAGGGATCAAACTCACAACCTCGGGCCTGCCAGCCAGGCACTTAAGCCACTGAGCTAAATCCCTGGCCCTATTTTTTGAGACAGGGTCTCACTATGCAGTTCAGGCTGCCATTGAACTCACTTTGTAGCCCAGGCTGGTCTCAAACTCACAATGATCTTCCTGCCTCAACCTCCTGAGTGATGGGATTACAGGCATGCACCACTATGCCTAGCTAGAATTTCTTTGTTTTAGAAAAAGGAAAGAATATTCAAATAGCTGAAAATTTCAATTTATCTTACAAAATACATTGAGAATATTACAGTAAACAAAAAATGAATATAATTTTTAATCCATTTTTACTAGATAATTTTGAGTTTGTTTAAAATTTACACAAGAAAAGTATTAACAACAAAAATGTACTTTTAATCTATTTATAATTATCCACATTCCCATGGATTTTCCATGTAAGGCAGGTGAATATAAATAATAAGACAAGATTTCTAAGCTTCTGAAAACTGTTTTGAGAAGACCTATCAACTATATTTCTAGTCACATCTTTCGTAATGACACTACCCTTAGAACAAGTCTTCACCTTCTCAGAGTTTTGAGGGATTTCAGTCATTAATTATGGAACATATACTCTCCTGAGGTACATATTAAATTTGTTTTCTTTGTTTATAATTTACAGAATTCAGATAAAATATTGATAAGTTTAAGTTTATAAACAAAAAGAAATTACAGAAAGATAAAATGAATCATTTGAATCCATGCAAAGGTAAGTAATTGTTAGAGCAATCAGGAAAAAAAGTGAATACCACACTCCAAGTGGTCAGTCAGTTGTCATTGCTTTATACATATTTGCTTTAGAGCATGATTTAACGTTCCATTTTCATGAACAATTTTTTTTCCTGAAATATGTCCATTAGAAGGACAAAAATTAGATTCATGACTTTTTTTGCAGCGGGTTGTGTGCTAACATGGTCCACATTACTGGGTGTGATGTGGAATCCAAGATTTTCAGCCTGAATGTGAAAAAATGCTTGAAGCTGGGCGTGGTGGTGCATGCCTTTAATCCCAGCACTTGGGAGGCTGAGGTAGGTGGAACATTGTGAGTTCAAGAATGGCTTGGGTTACAATGCCAGTGCAAGGCGGGCCTGAGCTACATAGTGTGACCCTGCCTCAAAAGACTAGGGCTGGGAGTTTGGCTTAGTGGCTTAAGTGCCTGTCTGACAGGCGCGAGGTTGTGAGTTTGATCCCTGGTGCCACACACACACACACACACACACACAAAAGAAAAAATGCTTGAAGCCCTTTTGCTTCACTTTTGTTAGGAGGGTTGTACTCAAAACAGTTCGAAAACATTAACTCGATATCATCAATAAACTCAGATGCTAATTTATATTCACATTTATTCACTTTTTCACAAATTGTATTTAAGGCAATGGGCTTTTTAATGATGTCATAGTAGTCTGGTACCTGGGTTTTAGAGACTAGTCTCAATTTTAATATTAAGCACTCAGGAGAATGTAGGGAAGATTTCCTTTGCTACGATTTTTTCAGTATCTAATAAGTTAGATAGATATGTGGATACAGTACTGGTTTACAGAGGATTTTGTACATTTTGAGATCATTCATTTGTGCAGGTATCTTGGAAAATATTTTTCCACTCTATGATTTATTTTGTCATTGATTTTTTTTTAGAAGTTGTGGTATTAAGGGAGAAATGTCTACACAGATGGGTCTTCTGCTGTAGCACACTTTAGAAAAATGTGTACACATCTTAATTGTTTAATGAGCACATTCTTTCAACACTACACGTGAATGGATCCAATTTTATATCCCTTGAAGTGCCAACTGGACATATTAAGTCTGAATTTATTAACTAGATATTTATTTAGCATTCAGAGTAATCTGTGAATTTGTTTTGTATTTATAAAATTTATCCTTGGAAATTGTTAATTTTTTAAACATTTTACTGTTTTTATTTCTCCAGTTTCCTCAGTGTTCAAATATTTCACTCTCCCTTTCCCCTGACAGTTCTTTCAGTTTTACAGAACTGTTTTACAAGTTTCTGTGTACAACTTTTTAAGTGTATAAATAAAATGACATTATTTTCAAGTAAAAAAAAAGTTAATACCTGTTATGTCTTCTGAGCATCTGTAATATTTCTGATACTGTCAGAAAAATTAATTATTATAACTCTTCATATTTATAATTTTATATGACAATGATAATTAATCTTGTGTAAATTCAGAGGCAAATTTATAATGTCAAAGTCATATAGGCTAATAAATAGTGAACTTTTGACATAAATGGTTTTATTTTGAAATAATTTTGTATTTACAATGAAGTTAAAAAAATAGTTTAAAGATTTCCTTTATACACCTCATATATTTTCCCCCGGCATTAATCTTTTCTGTCATCATGGTTCATGCATTGAAATTAAAGAAAAATTATAGAAATAAGAGAGAAAAGTAATTATATCACCAATACCAGAAATGAGAGAGAGGTAGCACTACAGATCCCAGGACATTCATGATACCTACGATAAAAGAATGAATTCTTTATCATAGCGGTCTCCACTCACATCTGCATAGTATTGAAACAGATAGCAAGTGTATTAAGTCAAGAAAAATAAACAAAAGTCATATGTATTGGAAATCATTAAACTTTCCATATTATATGATTTTCTTACATAGAACATACAAACTGATACATTAAAAAAATCTTCTTGAACTAATAAATTGGTTTAAGGGTTCATAGAGCACAAGGTCAACAAACAAAAACCAACTATAATTCTGTAGGCTAGAAATGAAATACTAGAGACTAAAAAATAACATTTATAATGCCTCCAGAAAAATTAAAAACTTAGATATGAATCAAATATAACAAGCATAAACTCTGTGTGTATACTGACAAATATGAAAAATATTTTTAAATATTTGAGAAAATTTTGCAAATCATATGAATTTAGAAATTTTTTAAATTCTCAAAATTCAACAATTAAGAAAACATACATTTAAACAAAAGATGGACAAAATATTTGAATACAAACTGGACGAAAATCAATGTGCACATACAAATAAGCACTAGAAAATATTTTTTAGACTCTGTCACTAAAAACTGCTAATTAAAACTTTAGGCACTATTATGCACAAATTAGAATGAATTAAAAGTGAGTAATCTTGGATTTCAAAACAAAATAATAAGGAATTAACAATGGCTACAAGCTTTCCTTTTTAGATGTTTCCTCACCTTTCACTTTCACAATATCTATTGTACATTTTGGATCCCACTAACTCCTTCAGGTTTTATACGAGTGAGGCAACACGATGTTCATCTACGTGAGTCCAAACCATTTCACCCAAGTGCATGATCACAAGTTGCATCCATTTACCTACAAGAGCCTACTTTCACTGTTTTGCTTTGATTGGCTTTATTCTGTTTTCTTTGGTTTCATTTTAGTATATCTGATGTCATGGGCAGCTATTTCAAATAGAACAAGATATATTATGGGAGTCATTGTTGATTTCCTATTATCTTGTTTTGAAGTCCTGTACCACTTTCACTGTTTTGTTTTGATTAACTTTATTCTGTTTTATTTGTTTGGTTTTATTCTCTTAAAAAAATTAAAATGAGTTATATTAAGGATTGGCCAGGAGGCAGAGCAATTGCAACTCTCATGCATTGCAAATGAGACACAAAATGGGATAGCCAGGCACTTTGTAGAACAGTTTGGCAATTTCTCATAAATTTAGAGGAAAAAGGTGTGATTGAAATATACAATGAATATTTAAATTTGAATAATTATTACAGTAATAGATGCATAGTCATTAATCCCTCTCAAAGTACTCTCCCTCATTTAATGCACTCATTGCATCATTCTTGCCTCTTTCTAAAGCAGTCCTCTTTCATGAATATCTTTAGGAGATGGGATAAAAAATACAAATGCTGCATTTAAGAGCTATCAAATAAAAAGCAGTCAGTCTCCTAAAAACATTATAATGTATACTAATCGACCTTCTTCATCAGACCTTGCCCTGTGTGAATGCTTACTCTTCCTCAAATTCAGAATGACCAGGAAAAGTAAATGGTTCGAATCAATTCAGGACACAAAGGCAACTATAGCAGTATAACTAAAGAATCTCACAACAGCAATGTGTCTTTTGCTATCATAAATGCATTTTTAATTGACATATTCACCATAATTTTAGTCATACCTTGTACACTTAACAGTACAACCAAACAACCCAGCATGCACTTTTGAAAATGAAATGAATTTTTATTTTCACACAAAAATCCCTTTTAAATCATACTGGGGGCTTTATTTATAGTTGCCAACAATAAGAAACAGCTCAAATTACTCTCATCTGTGAAACTGATCAAAAGACATTGATAAAGGAAGGGCATCATTCCTTGAAATATTACCCAGAAATAAAATGAATTAAACAACTGATATACACAACAATATAGATAAATTTTACTGGTATTAACTGTGAGAAAGTAGCCTGATTCAAAAGGCTATGTACTGTAGTAGTCACGTATGACTGCATTCATACAATATTCTAGAAAACTCTGAATTTAAGAAAAATTGAGATGTGGTTTCCAAGGGCTGCATAATGGGAATAATGGGAGTGAGGGAGGAAATATTTCACTTAAAATGACACTGGGAATTTTTTTTTGCATTTTTCAAGTATTCTATGACTTCTTTGTGGTACATTTTCATAACTGAATACATTCATTGAAACTCTCAGATCTGGACACTAAAAAGAGTAATGTTTATGTGAATTTACTTAAAGAGGAATTAAAAAACAAAACCAAAATCTCAATAGAAGTATGAAATTATTGTCTCACAAACAGCAAATTTGGTGGTTAAATAAGTGTAGCATGAGCCCCTGTAAACTTTTGTCAGTCGATTGCTAAGGAAAACTAAACAATGAAAAGCAAGTGATTCTTTTTTAAAAGGACGAGCAAAAAAGTAATAAAGAAAAGGAATCTTTTTATCCAAAAATGGCATCTGAGTAGAGACTTAATAGATTAGCATACTGTATAAGGTTCAGAAGGACAGGTTCTTCTTTGGTGCACCAATGTATAATCAGGGCCTAGAAGAATCTTTGTCACATAGTAAGCACCATCTATGAATGACTACTATGAAAGAAAGAAGGTAAATAAGTTAGAATCTGATAATTGTCATCTTTTTTCCTGGTGTAGAGTAAGGCAGGTTAGAACAGGTAGTACAGTGTAGAATCAGGTTGGAGACCTAAAAATAGTAAAATGATATGTGTTTCTACTGATAAGTACAGCTAGAAGAAAAGAAAAGTAGTTTCTGTTTGTGTCCCTTGCTAGCGCACCTAGTAGAAGAAACAAATATTTGGTGAAAAAGCAGTCACTTAAAGGAATTATGACATGAGTATTTGTGGCTTCTATTCTAGCTCTTGCTAATCTATTCTCTATATAAATAGAATGATATTTTCTACTGTAATTCTAATTATGGTACATCCTTACCTAAACTACATAATGATTTCTCATCTCTCTTAAACTAAAAACAATATGATCATAGGTAATTGAAAAAGATCAGTATGGTTTGGTTTTGAAAAAATTTTTAAAAATTAGTAGCCCTTCACACTCGATATTTTATTTTATTTTTTATTTTAAAAAAGCAAAACAGAGAAAAAGGTAATACACAATTCAAAAGTAATACAGAATTCCAAAAAAAAGCAGTAAGAAATCAACACTAGTTGACATATTACATATTGTTATCTTAGAAGTAGTTGTTCAAGTTACGAGATCTAGGCATAAAAAATGATCTGACAAACAAACAATGACAACACAAACTATTCTTTCTGATGAACTAACAGAGAATTAGTAGTATAGTTATCTATCTTGTATACTTACACATACATATAGTTATACAAGTATATCTACAAGCATATAATCTTTTCCTTTCTTCCATTTCTTCTTTCCCCTATCCCAGCTCTTCTTTAATTTTGAGCACTTTCTTTCCCTTTCCTTTCTACAATATCTGTTGTACATTTTGGATCTTATTACCCTTTCACTTTTTTAAAATTGTCATTTTTTTACGCTAGGGAGACAATACGATATTTACAAATGTGAGTCTGACTTATTTCACTTGTGAGTATAGTATCAAGTTGCCCCCATTTACCTATAAAAGCCTCAATATCATCCTTTTTAATAGCTGGGTAATATTCCATTGTATAAAAATAGCACATCTTATTCATCCATTCTGCAGTTGATGGGCATTTTGGTTGTTTCCAAGATTTAGCTATTACAAATTGTGCTGCTATAAGCATGAGTGCACATACATCACTGTGACATGACACTTTCAATTTTTCCAGGAAAATACCCAGAAGGGGAATAACTGGATTTAAAGTGATTTCCAATGGTAGTTTTTTGAGGAATCTCCATTCTGATTTTCACAGTGGTCGCACCATTCTACACTCCCACCAACAGTAGAGAAATGTTCCTTTCCCCCCACAGCCCTGCCAACATTTATTACCCATTGATTTCTTGATGGCAGTCATTCTTTCTGGAGTGAGATGGAATCTCAATGTTGTTTTAATTTGCTTTTCTTGAATGAACAGTGACGTTGAGTATTTCTTCATATATTTGCCATTTGTATTTCTTCATCTGAGAAGTGTGTGTTCATCTCAGATGCCCATTTTTGGATTGGGTCTTTGAATTTGGGGGGGGGGCTGATGTTTTTCAATTCTTTATATGTTCTGGATATAAGTCCTTTTTCTGAGGGACAGTTGGCTAAAATTATTTCCCATTCTGTGGGCTTTCATTTCACTTTATTGGTGATTTTCTTTAAAGCACAGAAACTTTTTAATAAAATGAGATGCCAGTTGTTGATTCTTTGAAGTACTTCCCATGCAGTTTGTGTTTTTGTTCATGAACTGTTTGCCTACCCTTATGTCTTCAAGATTTTTACCTACCTTGTCTTCCAGTAAATTTAGTGTTTCTATTTTAACATTCAGATATTTGACTCATTTTGACTGTAGTTTAGTGCATAGTGATAGACAGGGGCCTAAAGTCATTCTTCAACATGTGGAAAGCCAATTTTTCCAGCACTACTTATTAGAGAGTCTATCTTTCTTCCAATTGAACATGTGTAGCCCCTGTGTCAAATATAAGGTGGCTGAGTATCTTTGTAGCTGTATTTGCATCTTCTAATCTGTTCCAGTTATCCTCAGATATGTTTTCTTGCCAGTACCATGATGATTTTATCACTGTAGCTTTGTAATGTAATTTCAAATCAGTGATTGAGATGCCTCCTGCCTTGTTTTTCTTGCCTAGAACTGCCTTTGCTATCTTAGGTCTCTTCAGGTTCCAGATGAATTTCAGGAGTGTTTTCTCTAGATGTGTAAGGTATGTTAAAGGTATTTTGATTGGGATTGCATTAAATTGGTATGACAGTTTTGGGAGTATGGCCATTTTCAAAGTGTTGGTTCTTCCTAACCAAGAGCAATGGATATGTTTACATTTTCTAACATCCTATTCAATCTCTTTTTTAAGAGTACTATATTTTTCAGCATATAGGTCTTTTACATTCTTCATTAGGTTGATTCCTAAGTATTTCATTTTTTTGAATGCTACTGTGAGAAGTGTTATTTCCATAATTTCTCTCTCAGTGAGTTTGTTGTTGGTGTACAGGAATGCTATTGATTTTTGAGTGTTGACTTTGTATCCAGCTACATTACTGAATTTGTTTATTAACTCTAGCAGCCTTTTGATGAAGTTTTTAGGGTCTTCTATGTAGAGTATCACGTCATCTGCAAATAGTGATAATTTAACATCTTCCTTTCACATCCTTATTTCTTTTATTTCTCTCTTTTCTGATTGCTTTGGCTAATGTTTCCAGAACTATATTGAATAAGAGTGGTGACAGTGGACACCCTTGTCTTGTTCCTGATTTTAGAGTGAAAACTTTCAGTTTTTGTCCATATGGTATAATGTTGCCTGTTGGTTTGTCATAAATGGCTTTTATCTGATTGAGGTTGATACCACCTATTCCAAGTTTCTGTAAGTTTTTTTTTTTTTATCATGAACATGTGTTGGATTTTATCAAAGGCTTTTTCTGCATCTATTGAGATGATCATATGATTTTTATCTTTGGCTCTGTTGATGTGGTGTGTTACATTTATTGATTTGTGTATGTTAAACCATCCCTGTATTCCTGGGATAAATTCCACTTGGTCCTGATGTATGATCTTCTTGATGATTTGCTGCATTCTATTTGCCAGTATTTTATTAAGAATCTTTGCATTGATGTTCATTAGGGAGATTGGTCTATAGTTCTCCTTTTTGTTTGGATCTTTCTCTGGTTTTGTTATCAGAGTAACACTTGCTGCAGGAATGAATTAGGCGTGATTGATCCACTTTCAATTTCATTGAAGAGTTTGAGTAGTATTGGCATTAAATCTTCTCTAAATTTCTTATAGAATTCAGCTGTGAAAGAGGGTATTCAATATTGCTTGAATTTCCATGGGATCTGTAGTAATTTCTCCTTTTTCATTCCTTATTGCATGAATTTGAGTTTTTTCTTTCTTTTTCTTGATAAGGTTGGCTAGAAGTTTGTCAATTTTGTTTATTCTCTCAAAGAACCAACTCTTTGACTCATTAATTGTTTTTATTGTTTTCTTAGTGTCAATTGCATTAATGTCTGCTCTGATCTTTATGATTTCCTCTCTTCTATGAGCTTTGGGTTTGACTTGCTCTTCTTTTTCTAGAAGCTTGAGGTGTAGCATTAGGTTGTTTATTTGTGCTTATTCTGTTTTCTTGATTTGACAATTTATTGCTATATATTTTCCTCTTTGGGCCACTTTCATTGCATCCCACAAGTTTTGGTATGTTGTAGCTGCATTTTCATTGATTTTTAGGTGTTGCTGAATTTCTTCTTTAATTTCGTCTGTAACCTATTGCTTGTTCAAGAGATTTTTGTTTAATTTTCTTCTGTTTATGTAGGCTTTGCAGTTTCTTTTACTATTAATTTCCAATTTCAGTGCACTATGATCAGATGATATGCATGGCATAATTTCAATCCCTTTGCATTTACTTAAGCATGTTTTATAGGTTAATATATGGTCTTTTTCAGAGAACATCCCATGTGCAGCTGAGAAAAATGTGTATTCTGATGTTGCTGGGTGGAACACTCTGTAAACACTTACTAAGTCCATTTGTTCACAGGTTTGATTCAGTTCTGTTATTTCTTTGCCAACTTTTTGTCTAGTTGATCTATCTCTATGTGACAATGGGGTATTAAGGTCCCCTGTTATTACTGTGTTATT
>RJWM01042045.1:0-14568 GCA_004363535.1 Dasyprocta punctata | reverse complement strand
TAATAAGCCTCAAAATGGCCCCGATTTCCCATTCCCAGACAGCTGGAGAGAAATGCAAAGCAGAACTGCAGTCAGTCTCAGGAAAATCAAAGTGGACTGCAAGCGTGGCTTCCACCCTTCTATCTCCAGAAAGAGAGATTTCAAAGGACAATGAAAAATATGCGTGTTTTAGTCAGGTACTAACTAAAACTACCTTTTTAAATATGACCCACCCTATGTTAAAATTTTCAGCACTGGTATTAGTACCCCTCCCTTACATTTTTGGACCAAAATAATAAGACCTCAGGGGGTCACAAATTTCTATTAACAAAGAATATGAGTAATTTATTGTTCTTGGGTAAACTATAAAGTCTGTGGCAGCTTTTCCTAGATTTGGGTTCCTTTACAAGGAAAATCAAATTCATGGGAGTTAAATGAGTCAAGCCAGTGCCAGTATATCCCAAATCTATTTTAAAACAAAAGCCTCTGCCACCGTGCTCTCTCTTTTCAGTGGCCTACTCTCACTCCACAGAACTTTTTTTTCTTCCTTTAATTGGCCTGCAGTCGCTCTGCAGAACATACTTCTCTCCCTGCCTTTCATAAATGTAAAGCTTCGATACCTTAAAAAAAAGAAAAGAAAAGAAAGGAAAAGCCAGGAAGCATGGTGCATATCTGTAATTTCAGCACTCTGGGAGGCTGAGGCAAGAGTATCACAAATTCAAGCCCAGGCTTGGTAATTTAGCAATTCAGTCAGACCCACTCTCAAAATTAAAAGTTAAAAAAAAAAAAAGAAAGAAAGAAAGAAAAAAAAGAAACCAGACATGTAGCTCAGTGCAAAGACCCTAGGTTCAAGTTCTAGTATCACTACCACCAGCACCACCACATTCTGCCTGTTAGCCCAGCACTCTGGGAGGCTGAGGCAGGAGAATGGCAAGTCTGAGCCCAGCTAGGGCAATTTAGTTGACCTTGTCTCAAAATAAAAAATAAAGGGGCTGGCGATGTGGCTCAGGGTGAAAGTCCTGGGTTCAATCCCCAGTCAGGGGTGGGGGTGTTGGAGTCCTGAGGGGACCAGGAAGGTGTTTGGACATAGTCTAAGTATGCTTTACTTTGGCAGGTATGACCAACAGCAATATGCCACCTTCAGGAAACGCATTTCCATACCCGTAAGTCCCAAGAAATCAGAATTTCTGTGAGAAGACACTCTGAGCAACCATCATACTACAAATGACCTGAGAATATTCTGGAAGCATCTCTACGAATGGCTCCTCCGTAGGGGCGAGAAATGAATAAAGGAGACGGAGCAGCTTTGGGGAGGAGCAAAATGGAGGCTCCAATGTTTTGTGCTGAAGTAATAACTGAGCACTGCACCTTCAGGAGATTTAATTTTGTGGACTGTTGAGCATTACTCCGTTTTTTTGTTTTTGTTTTTGTTTTTTTTTTTTTTTTGCTTCACAAAATACCTCGTCTATGAACGAGCAGGAACAGAAATTTTTGAAATGGCTACGACTTCAGAAACCCGAGATGATGTGCATGCAACAGCCTTCCGTTTTGATGCAACTCAGACCGATCTCTTGCACGGATTCACTCCAGGCACTGAAACTCTCCAACTTCTGCACCCAAGAAAAGGGGAGGGAAAATGCAAGGGTCTTGCTGCAGCTCCCAGGACTGTAGCACTGAGCACCGCTTTGATACAAGTGTATCTAATGTCCCCAGCACCAGGGACTTGTGGGGCGCCTCGCAGCTCTCTTCACTTGGCCCGCAGCTCGCAGAGGTGGCGGTTGTGTGGAGAAGACCTCGCCGCGCTGACGGACACCATGCTGCGCTCTCCCAAGTGCTCCAGATGCCGGAACCATGGCTTCCTGGTCCCCGTCAAGGGCCACGCGGGCAAGTGTGGCTGGAAGCAGTGCCTCTGCGAGAAGTGCTACCTGATCACCGAGCGCCGGAAGATCATGGCCGCGCAGAAGGTGCTCGGGCAGCAGGCGGCCGAGGACGGCGAGGAGGAGGCCCTGGGGACCCAGGGACCCCCGCCAGCCGCTTGCAGGAGCCCTGACCTGCGCCCGCCGCCGCTGCTGCTCGGGCAGGGCCCTGAGGCCACCTGCTTCCCGGTGCGGGCCCCGCGAGGCCCGAGTCCCGGGCCCAGCGCCTTCCGGCCGGTCCTGAGCAGCCTCGGGCGCGGCCACGCGGGGCTGCCCGGCCGCCCGGCGCCCCAGCTCGGGCCCGAGGCCGTGAGCAGGCCGGTCCCCACCCGCCCCGAGCCGCTGAGGCCGGTGCCCAGCCAGCCGTTCGCCGACTTCGGTAAGCCTTGCCCCGCCACGCCGCGCCGCGCCGCGCCCTCGGGGGGATGCAGGCCTGCGGTCTTGCGCTAGCAAGGTTGCGACCCAGGCCCGTGCTGGGGGAGGCGGCTCAGGAGGGGAAAAACGTCTTCCAGAGTTACCTTTCTTGGAGACACCTTTGTCTGAATGGGGGTTTGGGTGGGGTGCCTTTTTACAAAAGGAGAGGGAGGTGGAAAGGACTGCGTGAGTCAGGGGGGCTTCGGATGTTTAGCGGCAGTTCTTGCCTTCACCCTTTGCAAAGAAAAAAATGGCTCCCGGTAGGCCAAGTGGCACTTCCCTGGGGACAGCGCTAGGACAAAAATCGGTGCTCCTGCGCATGCGCGCCGCTTGCTTCCCGCCCCGGAGACCGCCCTTTCCTGAGTCCGACGGCCTGCGCCTGCGCGCCGCTTCCCGCCATTTTCTTGGGCTAGAAGTTTCTCCCTGAAGTTTACCTGTGGGGGAACTGTGTTGACTGTTACTGCGCATGTGCAACCCCGCCTCTGCAGTTTGAGGCTCCTCCCCTCCGCTATGCTTTTGCCGATGAGCCTGTGCACCTTTTCCCAGGCTTTTCTTAGGTGTAGCTTTTTTGTACTGCGCACTAGGGAATTATTCGGTCCCTGAGCTGTTGCTGTTTCCTCCTCTCTCTCACCTTGCACACAAATGGGATTATTATCTCTGTTGTGCTCTTTCAGTGTTAAAACACAATTTCAAGTTACCTGTTGAGGCTTTTATAAAAAGCAGCTCCATTTGGCTGCAGACACATATTTCTTTGGTATTGACTCAAGGGCACCGGCTATGTCAGGAGGCTGGGAGGCTGATCACCTTTAAACTTGGACAAGTTCCTTTGTTCAGCGGCAGCCTCTTCCCTTTTCAGGCCAAGGGAACTGGTCTGGATGCTTTCGGGTGAAGGCCATTTCTACCTTCTGGGACTTACTAAGAAAACCTCGGTTCCCCAGGGAACTAGCGGTCAGATGAGACAGCTAGACCAGCCTGGATTCTAGGAGAAGGCGACCTTTCCAAGGATGTGGGTGCTTTTCTTTGTTCTGTCTCTCAACAAACAGGAACTGAGCACTTACAATGCCAGGTACCAATGGTAGGAAGCAGTCAGGATGAGGGAGTCATATTCCTTGCCCTCAGGAAGTTTGTTCAAAGAATCACACGAATCAATGCGTGGAGCACTAATAATTGATGATCTAGTCTGAAGGTAGAGCAGAACACACATGCGCCTTGACTTACTGTGAGGTTACCTCCTGATTGGCCCCTTGTAAATTGAAATATCTTGAGTCAAAAATGGATTGACCACACATAACCTACTGCACATCCTACCTTAGCAACACAGTTCACTGTACAGTAGCAGCTATTTCCCCTAGCCAGGCTCCAAGGAGCTGTGACTTGTGGCCACTAGGGGACTATCTTACTGCTTATCATGAGCCCAAGAAAAGATCAAAAGTCAAAGTATGGTTTCTAATGAATGCACCATCATGAAGTTGAAAAATTAACTCATCACAGATCAGGGGTTGTCTGTACTTAGGATTTAAGCAGAGTGAAGTTAGAAGAAAAAGCCTTCCATGCCTACAAAGGCCTTGAGATGGATTCAAGAGCAGTGGTTGAAGGACCAAAGACCAATGAGGTCAAAAGCACAGTAAAAAAGATTTTATAGTTGAACACGTGTGTTTATTTTACTGTTAACCTGGCTCTTTTTCCCAGCTGTGTTTCTAGTGCTTCCCTCATTGCTTTCTGTCTTCAGGGCATCCTCTGAGCTTCCACTCAGACTCCATGGTGGGGGCTGAGTACCTGGAGAGAGAGCCTTCCAAGCTGTACCTTGGCTACTACTCCTACCGCCAGTTCCCACTGGGCTACCAGGATGCATCCTTCACCATGCAGAGGGGCTACCGGCCTGCCCCCTGCGCCAGCTACCCAGGAGGCTTGGTGAGTCCCGGCCCTGACTCCTTGCCAGGTTCCTCCAATCCCTTTGGAGCCCAGGTGCTGTCTGCTGCTCTTGATGCCTTCTTGGGTCCTGGTCTAAGAAGTCTGTTATCATCCGCTGGTGGTGTTCCTCTGGGAATCCCATGTGCAGGCAGATCTGCAGGCATGGGCCTGGGCTGAATATGTGCTTTTCAGAGCTGGGGCAAAGACTCTGGGATCCCAGCAGTGACCTTTGCCCTTGACTTCTGGGATGCAGATGCCAGAAGGGCCTTCATTCTGCTAGCACCAGAGAGGAAATAACAGTTTCCTGGAGCTGCAAAGTTCATGGCAAAGCCAAGACTAAACGGTGGTCTCCTGCCCACAGGTATAGCTCGAGACTGCAGAGAGCTTTCAGGAAGAAGTAACATTTATGCTGAGTTAGAAAAAATACAGTAAACAGTGCCCAAGCACTTTTACCTTCACCTTGGGAGACACTTGTAGAAAAAATAAATGAAACTTAATCTTTTTATAAGATTACTAACTGAGGCTGGACATGGTGGCACACACCTGTAATTCCAGTACTCAGGAGGCTGAGGCAGGAGGATCGCTGTGAGTTCAAGACCAGCTTGCGCTACAAAGTGAGTTCAAGGCCAGCCTGAACTGCATAGCAAAACCCCGTCTCAAAATGACAAAAAAGAAAAAAATACTACTAACTGGTGCTTTCCTTAAGCCTGAAGTTTTGAACACCAGTATATAAAAGGTAAGCTCACCTCTTTTGTGTGGAGTATGAGGCAGGTAAGACCACATTTGTGGCCTTAGTTACCAGCTATCTCCAGACTAGGATGGGTTAAAAGTCCTTTCCCTTTCGGCAACCTCTGGGGTCATCAGGACTCCAGGATGGGAGCAGGCTGGGTGACCAGGCCTGACTTAGGCCCTGTGAAACTGGACCTGCACGGGGGTAGACAGACACAGAGCAAGTTCACAGAAATAGTGACCCCCACTTCTTCCCTCAGCACAAGGGCATAACAGTAGATAATCTATCAAGGTGTTTTCCAAGGGTAGAGAGAAGTGAGGAGATGGCTTGGTTACTGTGGAAGGGGATGAAGAAGAAAGACGAGCTTGGCATTTGAGTGTCGGAAGTCAGTGACCGCGGAGTGGGAGCCATGCGTGGGTCAGCCGGGCAGCCAGCTCAGGCCCACGGGGCACCGGCCCTCACTCCTTCAGCCCAGCAGCATCTCTTGTTTTAGACTTTGTACATTTTTTTTTACCTGTATATCATTTTCCATCAATTCAGAGAAAAAGATGTTTGAAAGCCCCCAGTCTTGATCATTTCCAGGGTCCCTCCTGACTCTTATGAGCTGTTAAGGTAGGCATTTTTACCCCATTGTAGAGTCAAAAAAAAAAAAAAGGTTCAGAGAAGTTAAATTTTTGTGCAAGGCCACAAGACTGTGAATGGGGGACTGGGACTCACATCATACCAGTCTTTTGGACGACTATTGTCTAAACTCTGGAGCCCAGGTGCTTTCTGTGGCCCCAAGAACCCCCCACATGCAGAGATGGAGCAAACCTGGCTCCTGACTCTCAGCCACCATTGGATGCCCAGCGTGAAAGGTGTGGCCACTGCCTCTGGCCACCCCGCTGCCGCCCAGGGAGAGCAGGGCGTCTCCAGCCTCCGCACAAAGAGGGGCTGTGGCCAAGTGGAGCCCGCTCCACGCTGTCTGCTCGCACAGAAGTCCACGGCCTGGTGTCCAGGGCAGGGTGCTGGTTGACAGCCCTGCCAGACAGCCTCTGTTCAGAGTGTGATTGCAGGTGGTTTATTTGGGCCAAGCAGCCACCGCAGACCCCAGGCAGGAGCTGTGATCAGGGGCGAGACTTGGCTGAGCAGCTTGGATTAAAGTACTAATAACCCTCTTCCCACCCCTTCACATCTAGAGGGAGGATCAGGCATTTGTGATGCTGTTCCAGATGTAAGAACCTGTGAATTCCTTTCACCTGTGTCTTGCTGTCCCCTGCGTAGGCTTCAGACACTGCCCCAGGACAGCCTCCCTCCCGTCCCTGCCCACCTGCTGCTTCTGTGCTTCTTTACTAGAAGGCACAAGTCTCACCTGGGGCCCAGTCCCACCTTACGATCAGATGCTGAGGTGCTCTTATTGTCCCGTTCAAAGAATTAGGCAAGACAACCAAAGAACATAGAAATTTTTTTTTTTTTTCGTACCAGGGATCAAACTTACAACCTCGCACCTGCCAGGCAGGCACTTAGGCCACTGAGCTAAATCCCTGGCCCTATTTTTTGTGACAGAGTCTCACTATGCAGTTCAGGCTGGTCTTGAATTCACTTTGTAGCCCAGGCTGGTCTCAAACTCACAATGATCCTCCTGCCTCAGCCTCCCGAGTGCTGGGGTTAGAGGCCTGTGCCACCACACCCGGCTGAAATTTTACATTTATTAGAGTGAAAGTGAGAAGAAAGGTAGAAGTAGGGAGATAAGAAGACAGAAGTGTCTAGAAAGCAGACAGAGGCCACCAGGCCAAAGACTACTGCCTTTTATCCTCCCATTCTGACATCAGATCAGGACTGTGCTGTGTGACCATGACTGACAGGTCTCCATGACTGGCAGGTCACACCCGGCTGCCCAGTCACTTTGCAGTGCCCTAATCTCCTGCCTCAGCCTCTGCTGTGTGCTGGCCACTCATCCTGGGGAAGGTTCCCCACCTTCCTTAACCTCCCCCAGGTTCCTGACCTGAGACTGGAACCTGAAAACCAGAGCACCTGTCTCATGAACAGGTTGAGTAAGGCGTGCCTACCACTGGGCTGGCACATAGTAGGTGCTTCACAGTGGACTTTCTTCTCATCCTTGTGGTGAAATGAAGTTAGGAAATGCTGCCTTAAGATGTTTGCACACTACCCAGGGCCCTAACCCATGCACACCGGGGCTGTAACTTGCATATCGCACTGCCAGGCGGCTCTGATTTGAATGTGATCAGCCAGCCGGTTTGCACCACCGACTGTACGTGGGTGCCACCATGGCTGCAGAAAAAGCCCAATGTCTTAGGACGTTTTCCGCACTGCACAGATTAGCCACCTTATTATAATTTCTTTTAATTTGGTGAAATAAATTTGTTGATTATTATAATTTTAATTAGTATGAATAGGATTTTTATATTTGGGCAGATTCAAGATTCAAATTGAAGCAGCTAACTAGAGTTGGTCTGTTTCTAGATGTTTTATTAATTTTACTAGTAAAAAGACCAGTAAAAGTGATTGGACTCATTTTGCATCACCAGTGGGACAGTGGTTCAGGCCACGCAGAGCGTGTTAAATAAATCACACGCGGCCCTCCAGCTCGGGAGCAGGATGGGGGGCTCCTCGATGGCGCCCGACTAAGAACCCTTGGCCAAGCACTCAGCAGCACCCTGCACAGCTGCAGCGCCCGATCGCACCTTGGGGTGCGCACCCCAGGTCTGCGGAGAACCACACTGAGGAAGCAGCAGGGCGGCGTGCTCTGCTCTTTCCAGTGGCGCTCTGAGCTGTGCAGAGGCCCTTGGGGGCCTGGGTGCTGAGGGGTGGTGGCCTGAGCTGCCATGGCAGAACAGCAGGACTGCCCGAGTCGCCCCGCTTGCCTAGCCTCAGGAACAGCTGGGTAGCACCCGGCTTGTACTCTTCCCAGAGCCCTCCTGCCCCCAAAACTTGGGCCAAAATCATTACATGGGCCAGACAAGGGGTCTCTTGAATGCAAGGGTTAGGGTGCATTCAGACCCTTCTGCAGTGCCGTGAGGGCCCAGACTGGGATCCGCTTCTGCCTTGGCTCCTGAGCAGGTCTGTGGCCCTGGCCCTGTAGGTCCTCTCACCCACCCGATTTCCATCCAGGATGAGAGGAGAACCCACCTCCTGTGTGGCCAGGATCTGCACGTGGTACCCCGCTGGTCCCCAGGCTCACCCAAGACACGCCTGCAGGAGTTGGGCTGGTGTTTGCTGAACACCCTGCTCCCAGGGCCCTGCACCAGATGACTCTGCCCAGTGGGGCGCGCCCGGTTGGAGAGTGAGACAGTTTGATCTGCCTGCCTGGCCAATGTGTGCCCTCTTTGCCTTTGCTGTGTATGCGTGCAGGTGTCGGAACCAGTGGGGGACTTCTGCCCAAACTACTACGTACCACCACCACCGCCGCCGCCACCACCACCACCGCCACCACCACCGCCACTGCCACTGCCACTGCCACTGCCACTGCAGCAGCCGCAGCCCCAGGCCCTCCCACCGGGCTTTCTCTCTGGGCTGCACCTTCTCCCACCGCCGCCGCCGCCGCCGCCGCCGCCGCCACCTTCGCCACCCTTGCCTTTCTCGCTGACCATCCTGTCTGCAGGCACTGGTAAGAGCAAGGCCCCTCTCCTCGGGGAACCAGCAAGGCCTTCCGGAGGGGCCCATCTGAAATGAGTGCGGAGAGAAGGGCCAAGGGCTGCAGGGTGGGGACTGCACTGGGCCCTGGGATAAACTCTTCCCCACGCCCTCCCCTAAGCGCCATAAGCATGCATCCCAGGGAGGTGGGAATGGGATTCCCACATCGGGAAACTGAGGCACCCACAAGATTCCTCTGGCTGTGAATGGCAGGGTAGGATTTGAGCAGGACTCTGTGTGCCTCTGAGTCCAGTGTTCATTCTCCCCTTTACGGGCGCCATGGGCAAGATGAAGAGGACACCGCCTGTGAGGTGCTGTGCAAACCAGAGGGGCCAGGCTCCTTACTGGGCAGGACCTCTGTGCAGGGACAGCAGGGGTGGAGCCTGGAGCGGCAGCAGGAGGCACTGTGGGGAGACACCGACAGGACCCCAGCAGCTCTGCCACTGCCGCGCCGGGAGGCCTGGGCTCTCGGCCTCAGTCTTCTCACCCATAGACTGGGCCGCTTGCAGGGTTATGTGGAGAGGGCCCGATGAGCTTCTGGACGTGAGAATACCTTAGGGTGGAGAGCCCTGTGGGTTAAAGGTCACAGACTTTCCTCTTCTGTCTTCCTGAGCCTTCCTGCCTTGGGTGTCAGCTTCAGCATCTGCAGAAGTCACCTTGACTTATCAGGGTCCCCCCTCATGAGAGCTGGAACAGAACCTGAAGCCTCGAAGGCATTAGTGACAGTTTGCTGTCATTCGTTGCTTCCTCCATCTGAGTGCTGCCAGGGTGGGCACATCTCGCAGGAGGGCAGGCTGAGGGGCAGGGCTGTTGGAGGAGGGCAGGCTGAGGGGCAGGGCTGTGGGGAGCCGTGCGTGCCGCCGCCAGCTCAGGAGGCGTGGACAGAGCCGGCAGTTGAATCCGTACCACATTTACCAGGCTCCCTGCTCAGCAAAGGAAAGGAAAATGCACTCTCCACAGAGCTGGGAAGAGTGAGAAACCCCCGTAGGAAATCTGCATCTGAAAATAGCTAACTCACCCTCTTTCTAATCCAGCTGCCTCCTCTGTCCTTCACAGATGACCAGGACGCGGAGGCGCCCGGTGAGCCCTGCCCACCCCCATCTCAGGAGCAGTCCGACTAGGCGCAGCCGCCTGGCCCGCCGGCGTTGGGAGTCAGGGGCAGCAGTGATTGTCTTGTCTGTGTTCAGTGTTGTGCAGGGAGGAAGGATATTGAGAGGCGTGAGTGGGGCGGTCGCTCCCATTCTGAGATGGAAGGAAGGAGGGGTAGGAGGGACCGTGGGGGAGGCCAGGACTCCGAGGAGTGGGCCGGCCAAGCGCTCACTTAGGAATGAATTTAGCCATCCTGAGTGCCGTTCAGCAGTCACCCCAGGGGCACCACTCAGGACAGAAGGTACCATTTACTTGAGCCTTCTGCGACCTTGCCTGCCCCTGCTGCTCTCAGGCGCGGCAGCCAGGCCTGGGGCGTTGACAGCAGGTTCTGCAGCGTCCCTGCCTGTGCCTGGCCCGGCCCTCGGCCCTTTGCTGGAAGGCGTCCCGACCACCGGAGCCGCTTCACTCCTCTCCCCCAAGTTTAAGCTACGATAGGCCTCCTGTTTGGTTTAAAAATCTGTCCCAAGTTTTATTATTTGATGTTTTTGTAGTTAGAGCACTGATGCAGTTGTGAGACTAGAATGGTGCAGCTGGATGGGCTGCGACCTCAGGTTCCTTCTCTGGTAACAGTTGACAGTTGAAATAAAATTAGCAGCAGAAATCTTGGGGGAAGATGTGTGCTCTTTACTCCTCATGGGAGGCCGTGGTAGGCCAGAGCCTGGGTTGGGCTGGGAGAGCCTGGGACAGGGCCTGTCACACAGGCAAGGCCTTCCTGTTCCCCTTAGTTAGCAAGTCGGGGTCGGGCCAGGCTCGATTTCTCTATTGTGGCCTTAAGAAGCGGGGGTTCTAAGAAAGTCTGACGCAGACACACAAAATGTAAAGGCTTCTCTTAGTCTCCCTTCTCTAGCTCCTTTCCTGGTCCCTAAAGGGGAATGTGGTGTGGAAAAGAAGAACCTGGGTCCTGTTCTGCTATTTTAGGGTGCCGGGCCTCATCCCTCAGTTTTGTTTATTTTAGAAAACATCTCGTGTTTTGACTGCACCCAGACCCTGGTGCTTCCCAGCTTTGCCCATGAGGAGCATGGCACTCAGTGAGAGATGGCGCCAGAACGGAGAGGGGCAGAGGGCAGAGGGGGCCAGAGAAAGCTGGTGGAGCAGCAGTCTCTCAGGACAGGCCAGTCAGGTGAAGCAGAGGGACGGCTGCCAAGAAGAGCTGGAGTGGCAGGTCCAGGCGGAGGAGGCGGAGCCGGCAGCAGGGGTGCAGGCTGACCCACCTGCTGTGCTGTCGGTGGCCTGGGTGTCTGGCTTCGCCCAGGTCCCTGGACAGGTGCAGGACCGCTGAGAGGGCATGCAGGGGCCCAGGCCCGGGCTCTGTTGGACTGGGGCTCTGTTCCTGCAGTGCTGGTCCTGGGAAGGTGGCAGGGGCCTCACTTACCTGTCCTGTTGGACCTGTCACAGTACAGTAGGCCTGCTCCAGGTGACTTTTTTGATTTTTTTGGTACTGGGGATCTAACTCAACCTTAGCCCACTGAGCCAAATCCCTGGCCCTATTTTTTTGAGACAGGGTCTCACTATGCAGTACAGGCTGGGCTTGAACTCATTTTGTAGCCCAGGCTGGTCTCGAACTCACAACAATCCTCCTGCCTCAGCCTCCCGAGTGCTGGGATTAAAAACGTGTGCCACCACGCCCGGCTCCAGGTGACCTTTTTTCATTACACTTAAGTTTCAGAAAGACTTTTCAACCAGGCTACCCCAGTCAATAATGCTATTTTCCCAACGCGATCCACGCCCCCAGGCCTGCTGGCTGACTACCGGGAGGCCCCAGCACAGCATACCCCCTGGAAGAAAGGGGTGCGTTCCACTTCTGCTGACGGGTGCGGGGACCAGCCCGGCCCGCCGGCCCAGCGTTGCGACCCCTCCTGCCCCAGAGCTCTGGCTGTGGTCCCTTGCCCCGCCAGGTCTGGGACCCGTGAGCCTGGAGCCCTCCCGGGCGATGTGGCCTGCGCTCCTTGAGCCTCCCGCCCTCCAGCAGCGGAGAAGCGGGGAAGGCGGACGCGCTCGCCTGCTGCCCGCGCCTCCCTCACCCGCTGGCCCGGCCGGGTCCTCGAGCGGGTAGAAGCGAGCAGAAAGGCTCAGGGGCAGGGCCGCTCACCCTCAAGGGCCGAAGATGGGGTCCGGGCCAGAGAACATTCCGGAAGGCAGTGGGGGAACTCGAGCGATTCTCCCCGCGCCGCAAGTGTTGGCGTGGGTGGGGCACCGCCCACACAGGGGGCCGCCGCGGGGGCGGGGCCTGTTGCCTAGCAACCGGACTCCTAGGAGACTCACCCCTACTGGGGAGTCCTTCATACCTTCCAAGCCCGCTGGGCGCGTGGAGATGAGGGGGCCCCCCGGGAAGTCGACATTTTGAGCCCCTCGGCCCTGCTCGGTGGCCGCTAACCTTTTATCGGTCATCTCCGCACAGCCCTCGCTGTGCCAGGGGCGCCCTCCTTGGTCTGCAGACCCCAAACCCAGCGAGCCCCGTGTCCCACAGCTCACCCCCCTTCCCTTTCTGTCTGCGCCAAGCGCGAGAGGACTCCGCTGCCCGGGCGCCCTGGAGCTGCGCCTCGCCACCCTCTGGCGTCTGTGCAGACTAAGGAACCCGGTCCTGAACGCCCCCCCTCCCCGCCCCGGAGGCTCTGCAGGGCCCGCCCAGTCCTCTGCCGCCCGCTGTCACTTCGTGGCTGCCCCTCCCACGAGGTTGTGAGCGTCCTGGCAGGAGAGAGCGGTCTCCTTCGTCCGAGTCCCTAGCTCCCAGGATGGGGCTTGGGGTTGGTAGGCCCGGTGCCATGGGGTGCCTCTTGCGAATGAACAGGTGAGCTTCAGCGCGTCTCGTAGGCCCTCGGTGCAGGGCTGAGCTGCCCTGCTTTCTGCGGCTCTCTGCAGCGCCCCCTGCCTTGCACCTTCTCCTGCTGGGACCTCAGGCACGGACTGGTCAGGGCTCAGTGAGCCCACACGGTGTGCCAAGCACTCTGCCCCTTCCCTTCTGTCCCTCAGCTCAACCCGGGTAAGACGTTTTCTTTCTTTCTTTCTTTCTTTCTTTCTTTCTTTCTTTCTTTCAAGAAAGGGAAGTATCCCAGCACACGGGAGGCTGAGGCAGGAGGATCATTGTGAGTTCCAGACCAGCCTGGGCTACAAAGTGGGTTCAAGACCAGCCCGAACTGCATAGTGAGACCCTGTCTCAAAAAATAGGGCCGGGGATTTTAGTACAGTGGCCTAAGCACCTGCCTGGCAGGCACGAGGTTGTGAGTTTGATCCCTGGTACAAAAAAATAAAAAATAAGTAAATAAAAAAGGGCAGCATACTGAAGGATGGCGATTTTCTGAGTCATACAGTTTTAAGTGGCACCGCCCCAGGCAGGACAAAGCGTGATTGAGGGTGGGTGCCGGTTACAGTTTTTCATGTTCATTTTGTCCTGAATTGCCATCCTGAGATTTTATGCACAGAATGCACCATGGCATCCTAGTTTCAGGGCTCATTCTAGTACACACAGGGAGAGCGGCCTCCGTGCGCGCCCCCTGCCCACTGACCACAGCACGCATGGCCTCCTGAGGGAACCCGACAGCTGGGTGTGGAGAGGCTGTGGGGAGGGCTGTCAGGGCCCCTCGTGGGGTTCCCCATGAGCTGAGACTGGCAGGATCTTTCTGGGCCAAGGCTGGAGCAAGGAGGAGAGGTGTCTTCAGAGACCATACTGCTGGGCTGTGGTCCCCTGAACTCCGCTGGAGAAGCCTTCCCACCAGTGTTCCCAAGTTCTTTTGGAAGGCCACACAGTGTGCCCGGGGCCTGGGAGAGGGGATGACTGCTTCGCTCCTGCAGCCTGTGGGCCTCCACGGCGTCTTCCGCTCTGTGGTTTGGTGGCCTTGCCTAGTCCCCTCTTACGGGGAGCTTCCTAGAGGCCCTAGAATGCCCCCTGGGCTCCTCCTTGGCCCGGGCCGTGAGACTCGGGAGACCCTACTCCTCCTCGCCTCTTCCCACGGGGTGCACTCTGTGGCCCATTGTGTGACCTCTCCGCGCCCTGCGTTGTCCTGTGGTGACTGTGGGCAGGGCTGCGCCCATGCGGCAGCTTTTGTGTGACATGCTTCTTCCTCCACGCCATCTTGCACTGCTCCTGCGTAGCACCTGTGCCCCGGGTAGATGGAGGCAGCCTCCTTCCTGAGTCCATGTCAGGAGGCTGAGTCAGAGGCCCTCAGCGGAGGTAAGGCTTCACTTCCCAAACGCCAGGGGTATTGGGCGCTTGCCACAAGTTCTGTGACTTGTCAGTGACCCCTCAACATGGGCACCCTAATACTCTGTCTCACAGAGGGCAAAACGGAGGCCTGCGGAGTGGAGTCCTTCCCCTCCGTCCAGCTGGCTCGGGGGCAGAGCTGGGCTAAGTTCTCTTTCCACCGAGTCCAGGGCCAGGTTCTTAACCACACGCTCTCCGCAGAGAGGGGGACGTGTGAGTCTTCAGCGTGGCACGACCACCCCACCCCCACCCCACCCCAACCCCTTCAGGATTACTGAGCAGTGGCAGTCCACCCAGACAGCTGGGTTCCCACAGCTGTAGACGGGCTGTAGCTCAAGTGTCACATAAGAAACCAAATGATCTTTAAGAAATTGTCTCAAATTCTTTCATTTCATCTTGCAAATGATAAAGAAGCATGATGGTGATTTTTTAAACAATAAATATTAATACTGTATTAAAATCTAAGCCTAAATTCTTATTTTTAAGTTTTCTTCGTTCTGCTTTTTTTGTACAAAAATTTTATTGGTACATTTTATATGTACATAATGATAACATTTATCACAGGGAATTTGTACCTGTATATGATACATCTTACTTCTTCATTCCCCCATTCCCCTCCCCTCCCTTCCACCTGTTTT
>RJWM01042044.1:0-14540 GCA_004363535.1 Dasyprocta punctata | reverse complement strand
GCCTGGCAGGTGCGAGGCTATGAGTTTGATCCCCAGTGCCAAAAACTAAAAAAAAAAAAAGTGAGGAGAAGAAAGGATTGAGGGGAGAAGAGGGAATTGGGTATGAAAGAAGAATCAAGGTAAGTCATACAGGTACAAACTCCTTCTGATGAATGTGAACATTATGTATGACTAAAATGTACCAAAATAATTAATCAAAGTTTTTTAAAAAACAAAAACAATTCATTGAAGAAAAAAAAAATCAATGAAATGGAAAGCAATTATTTGAAATTATCTAACCAGTGAAACAAAGTAAAATGAATGAAAAATCATGAGCGAATCCTTCAACACATACTAGATTTTGTAAAGGAAATCTTCATTTGCATTACAGTAATCTCAGAAATATGAAGAATAAAAATATCTCAAGTAATTTGATCACTGAGTTATCTTCACTGAATGAGACTAAAATCAAGTTTCAAAAGTCAAAACAATTCAGAATGCACCGAGAGAGAAGTCATATCACATATAATGAATGGTGTGACCATAAAGAAAGAAATAATAAAATTTAGAACAGAAATACATGAAGCAGATACTAGGAAAAGTTTAAAACATGAATAATCTTTATATTTAAGACCAATTAATATTTTGTTTTTAAAATAGTCAAAATTTACAACTTAACTAGATGAAAATAGATTAAAAGACATAAAATGTGAGCGAAATAAAGTAAATTATAATTCAAACCATGGAAACACAAAAAATTTAACAGATAATAAGTAATGCTAAACAAATTTTTACCTATAAGAAATAGATAAATTCTCATAAATGCGAATATGCACGCATTTAAACCATGAGAAAGTAGAAAATCTAAAAATTCTGACATTAAAGATATTCAGTTTATAAACAAGTGTCCTTCAATAAAGATGATCACTGAATGTGATGTCTTCACCAATGAATTTCAGAAGGGATTAACATCGGTCCTCTTCAAAGTCTTCAAGAATTTTAAGATGGAAGGACCTTCCAAATTCGTTTTGCGAGGCTTATATTACACTGACACCAAAGCCAAACAAAGATGGCACAGGAAAAGAAAATTACAGGACAATACCTCTGAGCAGCAAAGATGTTGAAATCATCAATAAATAAAAGCTCAAACCAAATTTAACAACATATCAAAAGAATTATTCATCAGGTAGAATTGACCCTGAAAATGCAAAGACATTTTGTTTCACACAAATCAAATGTATGCACTGCACTGTACAATGAATAAAATTATGTGATCATTGCAATAGACATGAAAAAGTAGTTGACATTTTAAAATTTTTCATGGAAAAAATTTCTCTTTCATGAAAAACCTAAGTATAACAACAATGCACATCAAAATGATAAAGACTATTTATGACTAACACATTGCTAACACCACAGTCCACTGCAGAAAGATGAAAACTCATACACATAGGTAATACTTTCAACAGTGGAGCCAAGAACACACTATGATCAAATAACAGTCTCTGAAATAAATGTTATCGAGGAAACTGGGTATCTGCATGCAAAAAAAATGAAACTGATCACCTACTTTATACTATACACAAAATATAACTGAAGGCATAGAAATTTATATGCAAATCTCAAAAACTCTACTACTCCTGAAAGAAAAGAAATCTCCTTGATACTGGTAATCATTTTTGGGGGCTAAGAAACCAAAGTATACATAACAAAAGAAAAAGCAAAAAAGTGGGATTGCATCAAATTAAAACATTTTTGCATGGTGAAAGATTTCTTTAGTATACAAAGAATAAACTATGGATTCCAAAAAAATTTACAAACCACATATCTTTCTAACAGTCAAAATATACCAAGGCACTCATTCAGTGGACTAGAAAAGAAATAAAAAAATATAAATAACCAGAAATCAAAATAAAAAACAAGCAATCAAAAAGCAGCTGAAAAATAGTCAGTGAATCTGAATGTACGTTTCTCAAAGCAGGCATAGAAATGATCAACAGGTATATGAAAAGATATTGTTAAGACTGAGATATAATAAATCGCTGAATGGTTCATGTGCTCAAGGTTTGGGTGCAACATGACAGTGTTGAAGTGATGGAACATTGAAGGGCCGGGGATTTAGCTCAGGGCACTACACCTGCCTGGCAAGTGCAAGGTCTTCATTCAATCCCCAGTACCAAAAAAAATCAAAAACAAAAACAAAAACAAAAAAGACATGAGTCTTTGTGGACAGTAGCTTTGTATCTGGGCACCATCCTTGGAAATTATTAATGTTGAGGGTGAGTTAATTCTTGTCAGTGTGCATTTTTATAATGTGGGGCCAGCCCACACACTTGTCACTTCTGTAGTAGGCCATTTCTCTTTTGTCTTCTCTGCTATACTGTAATTCAGCCAAGAGGAACCAAAAATGAGTATCATAGAGTACTGTCATTCAAAATTGTGAACTAAATAAAACTCTTGTTTATTTTTAAATTATGCAGCATAAAGTATGGTGTTAAGGCAACATAGACTAATACAGGATAGTCATTATCATTAATAATCAGGAAAATGCGATACAAACTGCAATGAGAAATCACATCAGACTTATAAAGATAACCATATGTCTATTATTTAAAAAATAAGATAACATATTCATGAGAATGTAGAGAAAAAGGAACCATTGTGCAAGGGGTTAAAGTTACAGTCACTAAGAAAAACTATTTTCCTCAAGAAGTTAATAGAGATCCATAACAGCCGCAATTGTTCATGCCGTATATGCAATACAAGTAAACGATTATTTGTGCTTCCTTATCCCCCACCCCTTTCCCTGATTCTGCAAATTGAAACCAGGAATTCAAGCATGCTCCTTTACCACTCAACCAATTAGCTTAGTCCCCAGTCTTTTAAGGTTTATCTTGAGACAGGGTATCCATAGGTTGACCAAGCTGGCTACATCCCCAATCATTTTAGGATTTATCTTGAGACCAGATCTATCTATGTAAATTGCCCAAGCTGGCAGTGAACTTGAGATATGCCTGCCACAACTTTCAAAGTAGTTGGGATTACTGCTTTCCCCACCACACCTGGAATGTGCCTCCAGGATTCACAACAATCAAGATTTGTAAAGCATGTTAGATGTCAATGGAGGGATGAATGACTACAGCAGATACAGTACTTAAATACAGTGCAATATTATTCAGTCATAAAAGAAGTATCAGGGGTAAGTGAGAAAGAGAAAAGAGATGATTTTTAATGTTTCAGTTATGTAAGACAGACAACAGTGATCTGAATAGTTGCTACAGAGAACAGTGCCTGAGCAAACAAATTGCATTATATATTTAAATTGGCTAGAAGAATAAATCTATTATTAGATGCTTTTATGGTACACAAGCTAAGCAAAAATAATAATATTAAAAATGGTAGAAGGTGAATGATATATATATAGAGAGATTTTATGGTGGTGATCATTTCATGGGCATGTTCTTACTCCAAAATCATTGTAGATTTACATTCATTAAATATATACAACATTGCATGGGTCAGTCCTCAACTAATAAAGAGATTTTTTAAAAGTTTCCTGCCCACAAAAGTATGGGTCTGTTATAAAATCCGATCATTAATTATATATTGATTAAAAGATAAATAAAATGTGTTGAACACTGAATCAATTATTGTTTGTTTTTTAGAGATCTGTATGTTTGACACTAATGTATGATATATTCAGTAATTTGTGATCTGATAGAAAAGGAGTTATTTTGTTTTTTGTCCTCAAATTCTCTAGTTTAGTAAGATATTACAAACTGTGTAGTTTGTTTTATTGGTTTTTTTTCCTCTCTTCTAATTTCATGTTCCAGATTGGACACTAAGTTATGAATTGCATTGCTGAACTTTTGGTGTTGCTGTATAGCAAAATCAAACAGTATTACTTAATAAACTAAACAGACTTTTGGGATACTTGTGGACATGTTAAGAATACTGGTATTGAACACCTTTATAAATGTCTTTGTAAGTTTTCCTTGAACTTTACTCTACTTTCATATTAATTGGACAATGAAAAAGGAAAAACTGAACCTTTATCTCAAATCTGTATCTGACCATCAGATTGCTGCAGGAGCAAAAAATTGATATTAAAGAGAAATGTGTCTTATCTGTCATGAAAATAGAGCTCAAGAAGCAATTTAAATATATAATAGAATCATAATGATAGGGCAAATTGATGTATATTTATAAATAATTTATATATTTCCATATACTGGTCATATAAGACATACACATTATACTTTTTAAGAAAGTTTTTTAGCTTTTAGGACCAATTCTCGTTCAGTGAAAGTAAGTTAGAAGATGAGTTGATTTGTCAGTCATCGCACTGATTTGACAGTAGGACCTACCGTATTTGTTTTGAGTTCTTGATTAAAAACTCCTCTGAAATGTCTTCAATAAATTTAAATGCATTTTACTTTAGACCTGATTAACTGGAGGTGCATAATCTTAGATTCAATAGCCTCAGACATAATTTTCAATGTTGTTTTTAAGAACTAAATTTCATTATTTATACCAAAATATTTCCTATGTCTCAAGCATGCTAAAGCAACAATTAATAACCACTTAAAAGATACGACTGCAGATTTAGTAAATGTTTCAAATTGAAGAAAATTGTTTTTGCTAAGGATGCAGCTCAGTTGCAGAGTTCTTGTCTAATATACACTAGGCAAGAGTTTGACCTCCTACAATGATAATAAAATTCATTGATTATCTGTATGATTATTAAATCTATATTTGTTCTTAGTTACTTTCATTTACATAGAAGAGTGCTTTAAGTATTCAATAAGAAGTTGAGGTGCTAAAAACTTCAGATGCTTCCATTCTTTAATTTAAATTGTCAAATAAATTTTAAGCAAATAGAATTTTGACTATCAACACACACAAAGCAATGAAACATATTTTACTAAGAATTTGAGTCATTAAATATTTCTTTTATCACTTATAAAATCACTATACTTTAACATTTTTATTGTTTCCAATTATAAGTTTCAGTTTTCTTCCCAGTATATAATTTTTTTCCCTTCCACATGCCCACTTTGACTAGGATGACAAAACATTCATAGTCATTAGAAGGATATTTTCAAGATGATTGTGTTGGTATACTTTATTATTAAAAAAAAATAACTAGAGACTAAAACATGGAACCAATGGAATTACAGAACAGAGAGCTCTAGTCCAGTTGAAGAGAGTTGTTTGTGAACAACTTTCTTCATCACTTTAGCAATTCAAATGAAATGATGCAAAAAATATATTTATTATTGACCCTTTCTTGACTTGGAGCACAGGTGCTGTGATTCTCTAAGACTCAAATCACGAAAGGACTGAAGATTGAGGAGGTTTCAAATCTTTTCCTTTCCATTTATAGTAACCTAAATGTTGAAAATTATAGATTATCAATTCAATTTTGCATAGGTTTTCTTTAGTACTCACCACAAGCTTTCAACATAGGTATTTTCCACATTTGTCAAATCAACAAAACAAAGGATGAAAGAAGTTAAGTGATTGTTGCAGTTGTCCAGGAGTGGCAGTTTCTGAACCTGGATTTCCTTGTAAATTTCCTCTTCTCTCTACCACCATGTGTTCTAACATTACTCATTTGGTCTGAAGACCCTCTTCTGATCCGTACTGTTCCCTTTCAATGTCCTGCTTTCATGTTGATAATGAAATACTTATTTTATTTAAAGATATATAGTTGTGTTAGGAAATTGGAGTAATTATAATGATATTAACTACAGTAGATGGCTTAAAAACAACAGAAAATTATCAGAAGCATCATAGTTACGTTCTAGTGAGGATCATTTTCAGCAAGGTAGATGGTTGAATTATTATTTTGACCTCACGTTGGAGAGGTGAATAGCATAGTCATGCTCTTTCTTGATTTGTTTACAATTTTTAACATTTTTACTAATGAATACTTGCACTACATAATGATTCCATCCATTTTGAGGAGTTGGTACATGTACATAGCACATCATAATTATTTTTATATTTCCTTCTCTTCCCTCCCTCCATCTCTCTTGATTCTAATTAGAATGTTAATCTCATTCAGCAAGGCTCCATTTTTGTGATTTTATCTAATCTTAGTTATCTCCTATAATCCTCCTTTCCAATATCAATACATTGGATAGCAGACAACATAAATTTTGAAGAAACACAAATATCTCATAACAAAAGTCATAATCATATATATATATACACATATATACATATTTACATATATATGTGCATGGTATATTTTTAAATTATAAGAAAAATCAAAATTCAATGAAAATATGATTAAAGTCTCAATTCATGAGCTATTAAAATTGCAGAAAAACTTTCAAAAAGTACTTTTACCAAGTAGCCTTAATTATATAGAGCAATTATCTCTTTAGTATGTATTAGGAAGTTACCACTATGGGAGCAAAATTAACAAGAGTCAGTAGCTTCTCTCTATATATGAAGTACAGCATCACAATACAAGCAACTGAAATTAAGAGAAAAACTTTTTAAATTCCTAAGAAATTGTCTAAGCATTTCATTACAAAAGAGGAGATACTTTACTTTTCATAAATCACATATAATAGAAAATTATTAAAGTAGAAGTTCCACATAAGTCTACGATTACCTCAGATCAATTGTTTAAATAAATAAAAATAATTTCTATAGTTTTATCTTCCATATTTTTTCTGTCAGGTATTGTGACAGTATTAAATCTTGCACAAATAAAAAAAGAATCTAAAATTGTAATAGTATAACATTCTAAAACTTAACATTGTTTTCATTTCTCATTTCTAACATGTTTGATTTATTTATATTTTAATCACATCATTTTTATATTTTGAAATAATTTCAATTACAGTACACAGAAAAATTTGCAATAGCAAAAATAGCATTTTTTGTACCTGAACTGTGTAAGAAGTCGCCCCCCCAAATCAATTTTTGTTTCTTTGATGTTTACTAATAATTGGATTGAGAGCATATAGTTTATTTGTAGTCCTGATAATAAATGTAACCTAGAGGGAGCTATTAAAGAATACTTTAAAACTTATAATGCTCTTCAATTTATCTCAATTACCCCTTCATAAAATGAAAATGTTTAAGTCCTAACTGCATTTAATACATCTGAACTACCAAATATTGTAACTAGCAACACAGTACTCCCTAGAGTAAAGATTATGAACTGGTCAATCTTCTAATCATATGTCTTACTGGGGCCTGAAATTCCTGCTTCCAGTATCACATCCCATATTGGTATTTTAGGAAAGAACACAATTGAAAATTTAAAGTATAATTTCTAACAAGTACATATTGCTTTCACAGCATCACATCACACTAAGTCTAAAATTCATAAGTCAAACTATGCTTAAATTGGAAACCATCTGTACACAATTTGCCTCACTCTTAGGATAAAGTTACTGGAGGGTCAATGAGGAGAAAAATAACTTACAGTTATTGTGGCACAGAAAATTCCATACAAAGATTTTTATAGCATGTTACTATAATTCTAAATATTTTCTAGATTAAAGCAATTGAACACAAAGAGTATAAATGAAAAAATTATTCCTCATATGTTGTCTTATTAGATCAAATTTAACAAAGTGTATCACTTCAATGCATACTTTATAAATTTTGACAGGTGCATATATTCATAAATTCACTGATATGACTAAAGTATAAGATATTGCCATAATCTCCAAACGTTTTTGCTGCTCCATGTGACAGGAAGCACACAGATACAACTGATTTGTTTGCTTTTTATCACAGTTTATTGAGTTTAATCTTGCACTACACCTTGTTTTGAGTTCAACTACATTTGTTCAGCAGAATAAATTTAAGAATCACCTGTGCTGTTTCTTTACAACTACTAGTAAGCCTAAGAAACATTCTACTTTATGAAAAAAGCCCATTGGATTTGTACATTTGTTATAGAACAATGAAGGGGTCCCGTGGTCCTTACCAGGCTTTTGTTGTCCTGCTAAAAAAGACTGAGACAAGCAATAAATATAAAAGTTTGACATTTTTTAAGGCAAAAGAAGAAGAAACAGAAGTGAAAAAAGAGTGTAAAACAAGTGCTTAACAAGAAGTACTCTGAAGAGAAGATATGCTGTGCATGTGGAACAAAAGATAGCAGCCACAAGGCCAGTGGCCACCATCTTTTACAACTCTGATGTCACAGGTGAGCCTTCACACAGAGGAATCTGAAGATGCCCTTGGACTATGATTTGACAGGATCCATGGTTGACAAGACATAGCCAATTCTCCAGCCTGCTGGTCATATCTTAATTTCTTGCCTCAGGCTGGTCCCAGTTTTTGGTTAATTATAATCAGTGTCCTATGACTGCTCATACAAGTAACTAACACAGATGCATTCCCAATTTTTTTGGATCTATGACTAGGAATGGAAGGACATCATCTTATAAGTATATATTTTTAAAAATAAATACTTGCTTTCCCCTTTCCCACTTACCCCTCCTTAGTATTCCTTTCCTTTTGAATAATTTCTTCCAGTTTCACAATATCTATGGTGCACTTTGGTCCTTATTTACGCTTCAATTTCTCAGACCAGTGAGACATTTACAAATTCCCTATGATGATTGTGATCTTTATATTCTTCTAAGTTGTACTAATAAACCTAATTTAAAATAAATAATTTCCAAAATAGTTTCACAACATAAGATATTTTATAAACTAGTATGATTTCAGATTTCAAACTCTTGTTAAAACTAGATTAAGTTTACAAACTTTAGCCATTCTGATAGATATACACATTGTGAACAAAATACATGGTAAATTTTAATGTATTATGATAATAGACACATTGCTATAATCCTCCCCAAAAATACTCTCTCTCCCGTGAATTCACTTATGCTATTATTATTTGCACTTTCTGAAGCAGTTCTGGAAGTCCCTTTCTGTAAGTGTCTTTAAGAGTTTTGATCAAATATATGGTGAACGCTACTTTGAAGTGCCATCCAACAAAAAGACAGGCTGGCAAAAACATTGTGGTATATTTTAATCAATGATATTCACTGGATTCACCAGGGGAATTCTGTATGTCCCCAAAGTCAAAATTATTGTGAAAGATAAACATTTTGGATCAAATTTGTATGTCCAGACAGCCATGTCAGCACAATTAAAGAGGTTTCTAGAAGTGGTTCAGAAGTGCCAAGAACAATTGGATGACTGGTCAAGTAGAAGAGAATTATATAAATGGGGATTAATGGCAACATATTTTGTACTGTAAGAGTTTTTTTTAACTTAAATATTCACATATTATTTGATCATAACTTACATATTGTCAAATATAATGGGATTTGAATTTTCATAATGTTAATGATTTTCTTCATATTTTTATGTTTATTTTATTTACATGATTTCTGTGACTTCCTATTATGTTATTCATTTTATTAAACTCATTGTCGTATTGAATTATATGGTTTTTTTACACTCTTCTTTCTCTTCTATAAGTGTCCTGATGAAAAACAAAAATACATAGTTTTATTGCAATGTATCTTTTTTTTCACTTTAAGCTTTCTGCATTTTTTAGATGAAAAACATTACTATGGTAAATTTGGTAATATCCATATATATTCTTTTATCTAATTTTTATGATTTCAACTATTACATACATTTTTTGGCCCATTAATGTTATGTATATGTGGGTAGAATTACTATTTGAAACTTGAATTTCCTTTAGCTTTTAATTCATATATCTACACTTACACCACCAATTTTGAAAACACATTTCTTTATCTTTTAGTTGCCTTGGAATCTTTGTCAAAATTCAGCTAATTGTGTCGGTGTGAGTCTTCAGAATATGTGGTATTGATTTATTTGATCTGAATCTAATTGTGCATATAATAGAGTTTTGTACTACTATCTTAATATATAGTGTAAATTATGTATTTTTATTTTAAAATTATTTAATACTCTTACATCATTTGCAATTTTATATAATATACCGAATCATGCCAGAGCACTTGCCTGGCATGTATGAATGATTAATTTTGATCCCTAGCCATATAGGAAAAAAAGAGTCAGTTTGTCACAAAAAATAAATTTCAAACTTGAATGAATTTTTAGCAGATTTGATTGAAGTTAATAATCAGTTTAAGGAGTACAAATAGCTATAATAGGTCTTTCAAATCATGTTGCATTATCATTTATTGATTATTATTTAATATTATCAGAAAAATTCTGTGATTTATGGTATGTAACTTACTCTTTTAATAAAGATTATATCACACATTTTAAATTCACTGACTCTTCTTTTTAGCTAGCCACAAAATTATCCAATGAATTTATTTTTTAAAAAATTTGAATTACACTTGACTGTTTTAAAATATATTTTTTCTACTTAGATTTGCCATTATTTCATTCATTGCAATTTCATTTTATTTATTTATTCATCATGGCAATGACAGCTACCTGAAAGCTTCTGCCTAGTAATTCTCACAGATAGCTCATCTTGTGATTTTTCATTTTTAGTTTTCTTGCACTTGAGTTTAGGTAATATTTTCCTGAATCTCAATATTTCTTTTTTTTATTTAATTGAGGTTATTGGTACATTTTAGGTATGCATAATGATCGCATCCATCATAGGAAACTTACACCTGTATGATGTATCTTGATTCTTTCTTTTTTCTACTCCCCTACCACACCTACCACTCCTCTTCCCTTCCCTATTAGCTTTGTTTCCATTATTTCTTCTTTTCTCAACATTTTTTTCCCTTCTTAGTCCTTGTAAATATTACATTTGGAAATGCATTAGTTCATAGTCTCAAAAACACTGACATTTTTATCTAGCAGGCAATTAATTCAGTTAGAATGATTCCAGTGTCTTTCACACTTTTTTGGGTGACAGATTAGGTCTTAGATCAGACTGCTTTCAGCTTTGCATTTGTATATATAGTTCACAGGGCATCCAGATACTTAACTATTCTCAATACATTAAATTTAAAAATCTCTCTTCATGATTCTTTTCTTTCATGCATAAACCCTGCATATTCCAGAATCTCTAATTAATCTGGCCAAAACGCGCTGCCAACTAAAGGCAGAGCTACAAAATATGAAACTCTACTTTTGCTACTCTCATCTGAATGTTCTTACCATCCTCCCAATCTGCCTGTTTCCATTTATTCTCCAGATCTCTCAATTTTCTTTTCTTTTTTATTATTTTTGTAATTTTTTCCAAATCTTGTAGTTACTATCTATGAGATGATTTTAGGTGATTTTAATTCCACATGAATATTCAAAGATCAGTAAATATTTTCATAATGCACCAGTTTAATTTTAAGGTATGAAAAATTAACGTGTAGGCATTTTTATTTCCAAGTTCTAGTGAACAAACAGAATAAAAGAAATAATTTCAGCAATCAATGAATGCTTTGAGAGTCAGAACTATATACACAAGTGATAAATATATTAACCAATCTCAACTTTGCCATAGAAAATGCAAAGCAGGCTTTATCCTCTCTTCTGTACCTCAGTGCTACACATACAGATTGTCCTCTCATTCAGTGTCACATTAATGGACATATTTCTATGATCTAGTTCATATTAATATCACCTTTTTGATTTGGAATAACTTTTACACCATGAGTTGAGAAGAACAATACCAATGTTAATTTTTTAAAAATGAAATTTCATGTTCTCAGTTCCATCCCTCAACAAATGTTGAAATGTGACAGTTTAAGGACTGATCTTTGGGACATCATTGTCCTTTCAAACAGAGCTAGACAAATAGAAATCACATGCAATAATTATCTTGGAACATTGGAGACCACGCTCCATAAGACTTTAATACTGAAAGAAGGGAAATAAATGATACAAGTGCCACAATTCCCCTGTATTTCAGCTTGGAGGCATTTTCTAGGTCCTGACAAAGGAAAGGGGAGGTGAAATTGAGTCTAAAAGCTTTCCCGTAGATGAGAAATATGTCAGCATTCAGGAAGGCTAAGAGTACAGAAAATAATAAGGATGAGTTTTAGAAAGAAACAACCAGGCAAAAAAGGGGAGATACTGAAATTCACATAGACTTCCTGCTGGGTGATAAAAGAAAGTAAATACCACCATGGTGAATTTCAAAAGCAACCACACTGAATAAATTAATGTATGTGGTACAAATATTTCATATAAAATAGAAGACAATAAAAGATAAGTTTTAGGGCAACCTATTTAGGATCCCTCCTGTGTCTCAGCAGCTATTCCCATTACCCATTCCTATTCCCTATTCTTTTTTCCAGTAAATTTTTTTATTCTTAAAAAAATGGACAAATTTTAAAAATATGAACCAAAAATAAAGCAGGTGTAAACTGTATGGTATCTGTAAGATACAGTGGTTCAAACCATTATGTCATGTTCAGAATTGTACTCAAATGTCATTTCAAAACCTTTCAAATACAGTGCCTAGTATTTCCCCTCGTGTTATGATTCTCTTATTCTTTCACTCAGTTTTGATGCCCATCATCTTCATTAATTCATACATGTATTCATCAGAATCATATCTGTTTTTAAAGCTCTTAGTTCATCATAATGGTAGCAGAATTGTGGGTATTATTTTTCCAAAATATATTATTTATACATGAATTTATTGGGACTATGAGCATAAAGGAAATAATGCAGAATAGTAAATTCTGGGGGAAGTCTGCTTTGTTAATTTAGCTTCTTCTTATCATCCTTATTTTTGTGTTTTATACATAGACTGCTTCAGTGAAAGAATGAGGGAAGTAGCCATTCAATGCACTCAGACTTTGTCAGAATTTGATGTACTCTCTTATATCTTAGAACTCATACTTTAGGTTTCCCTGAAAATTCTTACTGCTTACATCACACAATATTCTATGTTAAAGAGAGAGTAGTACCTATACCCAGGAAAAAGTAGAAATTGTGAGGTCATTGGAAATATTGCATCATATTTTTATTTGGGTATTATGGATTACCAGGCATAATACGCAAAAAATAATATTTTTTCAAAATTTTTGTACATAAATAACTTATTTAATAGTATATCATATGTAAAACAATAAATAAGATTTCCAAAATAATATATAAGCTTCTAAATATAGTCAACTATTTTGAGACTCGTGTGCTTGAACACAATAGCAGAGTACTTTATAGTGTTCTTGTTCTTTTGTTTCAGTATATTTGTTGTTTCACTTATTTATATTTAAAATATCTTCTCATTCTATTCAGGTTTTCAAAAATTTCAGAAAAATTGAATATTTGTAATACTGCCTGTGCATGAGCTGAAGAGCTGGAGTAGTTTTTTTCAAAGATTTGTCAAACAGTTGTAACATAACATGCTTATTTGGTCCCATTTTTGTTGCTGGGACCAAATACCTCTATTACATATGATTTAAAGAAAAAAGAGTTTGATTTGGTTCATGGATTCAGCGGTTTCAATCCATAATTTGCTGGCTTCAGGGCAGAAACATCACAGCAGAAGGGACTCCTACAGCAAAGCTGCTTGGTTTGTGGTGGGCAGAAAGCAGAGCAGAGCAGCAACTTCACAGAGGAAGGGACCAGGGATCACTTACAGACCCCAGGTCGTAACATGCAGAAACACACAAATGTATGCTTTCTAATCCCCTAAGCAGATCCAAACTGATCAAAGTGACAATTAGGCTTGACAAATTCCACCCCTTGTCCAGTTGATGCTCCAAAACATCTCCTTAAACCATTCATAATCTCCAAATAATATAACCCCATAAGTTCACCTTGCAAGGCGTAACTATGCTTCATACAACTGAAAATACATTATACAAGGTCTGAAGTCTCAATAGTTCAGCATTGCTCAAAAGTCCAAACCCAGTATTTCCTCTGAGATGTGAGGCAAACTTTTGGCTGTGAAATTCGAAAAAAAAAAAAAAAAAAAAAAAGACAAACAAACAAAGCACATGTGTCCAAGTACAACAACTCAGAGTAAATATTCTCATTCCAAATACGAGGTGAATAGAAATGAATGGAATGAAATCAAGACTGAAAACCCAAAACATGAAGCATTAAAACCTGTAGCCCCAATCCTGCTTTTGGGGAAAATCACAGTAAGAAGTAGGTGCCAGAGGGCTTGGGAGGCCCGACTCAATGACCTTGCTGGTTACAGCTCACACAGCCTCTTTGTTGAGGGGCTCTCTACTCTTCCCTAGACACACAGTCCATGTTCCTTATGTCTCTGAGTTCATGGGGTCTCCACTGAGCCTCAAAATTCATTCCCACAATTTTACCCTCTGTCTTTTCTGAGGCTCCAATTAGAATCATTCATCAACTTTTGCTTGCAGCATTCTAAGACGTCTTTAAACCTTTTCAAATTCCTCACACAATCTGATTCCAAAGGTTTCTGAGGCATAAGGTCAGATACAGGTCACAGCAACTACCCCAGCTTTTTGGCATTGATTTTTGCTATTGGTAAGACTTATATCATTGGGATCAAACACCCAACTTATGCAACTTAAAAGAGATGGGTTTAACTGGGCTCACAGTTTTAGAGGGCTCATTCCATAGCTGGGTAGACCCGATATTTAAATATCACAGTTAAAAAACATGATGGGGCAAAGTTG
>RJWM01042043.1:0-14576 GCA_004363535.1 Dasyprocta punctata | reverse complement strand
CTAAGTTTTATAATACTATGGTGGTTTTAAAACATATTCAACTGATCAACCAATGCAAAAGAACAATGTGAATGCTATGTGACTTCTAAGGCTGGGTTTTAAATAAAGCCACAGAGCTTTTTCTTACCTCTCAGGACATTTGTCCTCATTACCATAGGAGAAGTTATAGGTCACTATGCCGTGAGGAAGCACAAGCTACCGAAGAAAAGCTGCATAGGTGTTTGGGTTTATCTGGCTTATAGCTCCATCTGAAGCTCTAGGGCACAGCTGGTAACAACAGCCAGATATGAGTGGTGAAACCTCCAATTATTTCTTCTCCTCCTAGGGGATGAGTTACCCCCACCTTCAGTCCTTTCCTGCTGAGTAATCACAACCCTACCACTCCCAATTTCAGTAAGCTTTGGAATCACTTGTTATATAGTAAGAGATAAGTGTACAGAAAACTTACCTAAGAATCATCTACATTTATAGAAATATTTTGCCTATTGAATTAGATAACTGAAAAAAAAAACTAAGCTGTAGCTCAATGTAGTTTAAAAATTCAGAGTGTTTTAATTACTGAGTTTGCAAATAAGAGCGAACACTATTTAAAACATTCTAAAACTGAATGTTGTATTTCTGATATAAACGTTTAATATCAAAATTAGTAAATTGATCCTTAAGAAAAAATGTTTTGAAAAACATAATAAATTTAAACTAAGCATTAAATCAAAGTAAATTTCTGCCTTATCTTTTCTATATATAGTAACTTCTCTCACAGACATCAGAGCATATCAACAAGCATGATCCCTTTTTAATTGCTTTAAGTATGAATTTATGTATACAGAATCTTTTTACTTACTTTTTTGAGGGTATTAGTGTTTGATATTTTTCCCCCGGGGTGTTATTAGCCCTCATTATAACAGTTTTTATTTAGATTCTATATTTGTCTGTGTGGTATATATGTCTGGCAGGGCCAATGGTGTTAACTGTGTTTTCTTACTTTCTATATTTTTGCTGCTCTGGCTTTGGAAAACTTAAAAACTTGTGAAGATACTGCCCCTCGTAGGAAAAGGTAATTATTAGAGATAGCAAAGGACTCAGGTGGGAGCATCCTTTTCACACATAAACTCTTCAAAATTGAGATGTTGCCAATGTGAAGGTCTTAGGAGACGCTAGGGTCTTTAAAAGACAATTAAGCTATGAGGGTTCCTCCGTTATGCATAGGAGTTGGTATCCTATTCATCACACAGAGGGGCTTCACTGAGCAAATTTGAATCTGATTTTGAAATTCTACTCTTCTGCTATGTGAGGACACAGCGTTTGTCATTTGTGCCCTTCTGTGTGGTCATGCAAGAAAACTCTCACCAGACGCTGTTGATTTCAGCTGCTAGAACTGTCAAAAATGATTTTTAAAATGTAAATGCCCCAATTTATGGTGTTCTGGTAGAGCAACACAAATGTACCAGACAGAAATTGGTACCAGAAGAGGGTGGTGTAATCACAGTAGATATCTAAAAATGCGGGGAATGCTTGCGGACTGGGTAACCTCTATTGTTGTGAATGGCATAGAAGACAATTTTAGTGAGACTTCAGAAGGGACCGGTATGAATAGGCTTATTTTCTTAGAGATTACTCAAGTGTTCAAATCAGAATGTTGGCAGAAACATGGATTGTAAAGACTGTTCAAATGACATATTAAATAGAAATGAGGAATATCTTAATACAAACTGGAGGAAAGGCTGACCTGGTTATAAAATGACAAAGAACTTGGCTGGAGGCCATCATACTCATGTCCTGGAACTTTATGGAAGGCAGCATTTATAGTTGGTAAAGTAGTGCATTTGACAGAAAAGGGAAAAACTCTGCAAAAAAGGGTCTAGGAGTACCTGTGTTTTCACCTAATTGTGCATATTTAAGATAAGAGGAGAGTGAAACAATTTAAAAATAAAATTTAAATAAAAGAGAAGAAGTGGGTGATGATTTTGAAGATTCTCTGTCTGTGTAAAGAATAGTGTATTTAGGATATAAAATTAAGTTGTGGCCCAGGCACCAATGAGATTAGTGTGGACTAAGGAACCTAAATGCTATTCATCAAGATAATGGGATCACAACATTTGAGAGGCTGAGGTAGGAGAAGCGTTGTGAGTTCAAGGCCAGCTTGGGCTACAACGCAAGCGCAAGGCCATCCTGAGCTACATAGTGTGACTCTGCCCCAAGAAACTAGGGCTGGGAGTTTGGCTCAATGGCTTAAGCACCTGTCTGGCAGGTGTGAGGTTGTGAGTTCAATCCCTGGTGAAAAGACAAAGGGAAATTGATACTGGAAACATTTTTGAGATCTTGGGGACTTCTTTTGCTTTAGAGTGAGAGGGCTTGAGAGCAGAATGATTTTAGTGTAAGGAGCCAGGATATCCACATAACTTAAGATCTTACTGCCCAGAACAACCTTGGGTCTGTTTTCCCTTCACTATGGAGCAGGCTCTTCGGCTGCCCCTCCTGTGGCTAAAGTGGACCTACGTATGGCTTGAACCACTGCTATGCTGGGTGAAGGCAATTAGCCTGGTGGTATCCACGTGGTGCTAATTCCACTGATATTATATTATATTACATTATATTATATATTATCATTATTATTTATATATCAATAATTTATTGTTATTCTATTGTCAGAACTTTAGATGCCACCCAGGTCTTCCTACATGCGGGGCAAACCCCACACCTCATACCTGACAAGACTTCAGATGTAGGCTATAAATTTGATACCAGAGCAAATTACCAATGTTTGAGGCTATTGGAATAAAATGAAAGTAATGTTTTTTGTGAACATTTGGAGGCCAGAAGCATAATGCCATGCTTTTGTCCCTGGACAGAATCCAAAGAGATCTGCCAAAGAGGGCATGGGGACCTTATTTCATGCTACCCTTAGTGTAGGTTGTAGGATTATTGATGTATGTCACTGAGAATTACAAGATGCATCAATGAGAAGAAACATTAGAAAGATTTATCAGGCAGAATTAGAGATGTGCTTAAATAGAGTGAGGACCTTCAAAAGTATATTCAGAAGTGTTTAGGGCTTAGGGTTTTTATGTAAGAGTTTTATACAGGATGTATATTTCTAGTGTCTCTCAGTTTACCCATTTGGTGGGCTAGTTAGAATATAGACCATTTGCATGTGTTGATGTTTGGAGATATGCTACCCACGTGATATAGTGCTGCTTTTTTGAGGATGGAAGTCTGTGGAATGAAAGGAGAGGGGTCAGTCTACAAGTGAAAAACATAGGCCCAGTTTGCAGGTGAATGGCAGTGGCCTACTGTATGGAAGAAAGACCCACTGTATAGGAGAAAGGCCTGGTTGCAATCTATAAATTTAGAGACTTAGAAATTTAGGAGTGAATAACCAGGAGGGGGAAAATGTAAGCTGCATTTTTAAAGTACAATTTTTAAAAAATACAATTTCCCTTGTTTCCTTTCTATCTGTTTTTCTTTTTTCACATTGGGTATGTCATCTCCATAAATTTAGGTATTAGCAAAGTGATAGTACTAAGAGACAGGTATTTTAAAAACTCTTTAGGCCATGATGGCTTCTCCATCATTAATGGGATTTGGTTCTTTTACAAAGGACATAACTGAGAAAGTTTGCAACTTTTTTTTTTCTTTTTCCTTTCTACCATGTGAAGACAGCATCTGTCTTCTGACAGTGTCTCACTGTGCTACTCAGGCTGGCCTTGAACTCATTATTCCCTACTTCAGCCTTCCTAGCACTTGGATTTGGGATGTAGGCCACCCAATTTGCTTATAGCATTTCTTCTTACGCCCTTCCACCTTCTGCTGTGTGAAGCAGCCTGAAAGTCTTCCTCAAGGCTGCTGCCATAATCTTGGGCTTCCCAGGTTACAGAACTGGGAGAAATAAATTTCTGTTTTTTAATAAGTTGCCCAGTTTGTGGCATAACTGTATTAAGACAAACACCAACAAATTGAATCCATATCCCCCAATCATCTTCTTATCCACATCAAGCAAATAATTCCCCTACCTTAAGTCATCCGAGGGCCAACTAACAGATAATTAGAGATTCTTCATTTGTCTTAAAGCCTGAAAATATTATTCAAAGAACCAACCCTAAACTGTTAACTTTGCCTTGCCTTGCCTGGAGAACCTCAAGCAAAGACTGTGGCCTAAACTTGCCTTTTGCTTCTGTTTTCTGTTCCTTATAGTGGTGAAATGGTAAAATTGAGATGGTAAAGTGAATCTTTAAAAATTATAACTGCCTATTTATTCTTTTTATTAACTACCACTCCCTCCTCTTCTCAATTCATATAATTGGACAGAAAAGCAATATTCTTATCAGAAAGCTGGTGTATCTGCTGGCTGCAGAAGATTGAGGTCCATTTTGCCTTCCACAAAGGAGGGAAGGAGCCAAAAACAGTTATGGGATAAAATAGCATGGAAAACTCCCAGTCCATTTTATTATTGTGTTCTATCCCATCTTTGTAAAAGCACTTGCACACCTGAACAAGGAGAGACAGAGATTTGAGGCAGAGGGTTTCCTGTCTCCTTGGAGCTGGCTTTGAGAAAACCTTTTCTTCCCATGCTACCTGGAGAACAGCGACTGGTGTGACTCTGAGCAGCGGTAAACATTCTCTTTTGTGGCATGTGATTCTCAGGTCTCTTCCCTGGAACCAGTGATTATAATAAACTTCTTTCTTTCAAGTTTGTTCTCCTTTCTTCCTGTGGCCACATGAATGTGACCATATCACATCCAACATACACATTCTTAGAAAATCTCTGCATATTCTTTATTTCTTCCCAATTAGATTGTTTATTTGGTCTCCAATTTTTATTATTTGAGACATTTCCTCATTTATCTGGTGAACTTCACTGATTGCATCACGTTCAGGGACCAAGTATCAAAAAGTAACTAGAAACTCCTTGGTGAAATTGAGGCATATCGGTAATGACCTTAGTGAGAGTGATCTGACTGGGCTTTTTTTTTCCCAATCAGAGCTCCAGTGTTATTATCGCTAGGTCTCTTCCCTTGGGCAGTTTAGAATCCTTAGAAAATGAAATTCTAATCTATTGCCTCAAGAATAGTAGCTTGTGTGCCAGCGGTTTTGGAACTAATCCCAGGATAATGGCTGGAGATCTTGATATTCAGTGGGTAAACCTCTGTTTAATTCCTTGTTTTCAGTAAAGTACAATGTGTGTGGAGTTTCCTTGGCTGGAGAGGCTGTTTGGCCCTCTGCAGTTTGCGATTTGAAGCCAAGTCTAAGGTTTTCAAGTGCCTTGAATGACCTCTACTTGTTGGTAGCTGTTTAGCAGGCTATTTCTATTCCAATTCCTTTGGCCTGGGAGGAATTACTTGCTGCGGTGATTGCATCATAATTACTTAAATACTAATGGTGAAAATGTCTTTTTTATTTATAAGCTATGAGTTGAAAAATTCTACCTTATTCTGTAGGTGTTAACTTTTGAAGTTTAATTCAAAGCAATTTAAATTCTAAATAATTTGTACATCTGGAAGTCACATTGTTACCAACTAAAACATGATTGATGAGAAACTAACATATCTCTTGTTGATAGAATTCAATATGTGTATTCAATTTTTGTTTTTAGATAAAGGGGAAATTATTATCTATTTCTGAATTGTACACCTGCTAACATGCCATTTTGTGTCAGTGAAGAATGATTGCCTTCAAATGCTTGAACACCAGCAGTAAAAGAACATTTTTTTTCATTTTCCATTTTTTTTTGTACCAAGCTCTTGATGTTATATGAAATGTCATCTGGGAGTACACTGATGGCACTTTTATCATAATTATGATTATTATCATCTACTTTCATCATTTGGGATCTTCCATTTTCCTACTGTATGAAAGGAATCACTTGAAGTCACATGGCCTTTTAAAAGAATAGAAATTGAAAAGGAAGTTGAAACTCCCATCTGAACTGACCTTTGACTTAGATGCAGCTACAGATTTCTTGGATTTGCCAATCTGAGAGGTACAATATATTTTATCCTTTTACAATTGTTTCTTCAGAAAGTCATTTGATAAAAAATGAAAATTGGTGATTAGGTCCTATGAAAAGATGAAGGGTTGTTTCTTCTTTTTCTTTCTTTCTAATTTGGTATTGAGATTTATCTCCCTGCAATTTATCTCCTTAGAGCACTAGCCCTGCTTTGATGGGACTTTAAGGGATTTGGTCATGGGTGTCCACAGCCTGTCTTTATTCTGGTGGATGGCCTAATTCCTGCCTTTTGGATCCATGATCAGGTGTTCTTCTCACAAGAAACTTCTTCACATGGGCAGAGAGACAGACACCCTTGTGACTCTTGTCCGCACTGTGTCTAGTTTCTTGCAGAGGCAACCTCTTTCTAGGATAGCCCTGATCAGAAAAGAAGTTAGAAATACGCATGTTGGTCAGACAAGACAGAGGAAGCTTCAAAAGAAAATACACACAGTAGAAGAAGCAGTGTATCATTTACATACCCATGAAAAGAGTGGGTTTCAGCACGGACTAATGGGAAGCTTTGCAAGGGCACCATGCTCAGCAGCAGGTGGGGAGCCAGAGAAAGGTTACCTTTGAGTGTGGCATTTCCCGGAGTCTGTGCAGTTACTCAAGCATGTTTCCTACAGGGAATTCTGATTAATCCAGTTAGAGTAAGCAGATATGGGTCTGATGGATAGATGATATGACTGAGGAGTGGTTACCGTGACTCAACTACACAGTTCCCATGGACTGTGGGGACCAGTGGGATGAATCTGGCAGGGTGTATTTACATTTTATAGGAAGGCTTAGGTATAGGGCAGATAATCTGTATCAACCCAGAATGAGATTGTCAACCTCATACTCAAATTGGATGTGGAATTGCCACAAAATTATAAATGTTCACTGAGAGGGACAAGTTTCAATCATACCGATGGGTTCATTGTGTTCATCAAAGTTTGCACATAGAGTTTATAAAATTATAGCCCTTGTAACTAGTTACAGTAGTGCTGTCGATAAATCAACTAATACTTATAGTTCTCTTGATCCCAGGAGTAACGATGTTCTTTCCCCATCAGTATAAGGATACAGCACTTAACTTGTTATAATTTAAATACTAAACATGCTATTAAAGTTTGAAATTTCAAATGTCATGAAAGTCAACTAAGAATAATTTGTATTTGGATAATTAAAGTGCTTCTTTGGTAGATCCTAATGTTTTCTCTGAGCAGATTCTCTGAGTATTCGCATTATTGACTGAGTAATACTGACTTGAGACAAATGGTTAACTGTCTTTTACAAATGAGTGCTGAAGGGAATTTGCAAATGGTTTAAAAATCTACTGAAATATTTGAAAACAAATCACTCTTGCAAATGTATAAGTTTCCGCATTCATCAGAGTTCTCTGTAACATGTATATATACATGATTGGAGATTTAGTGGGGAGCTTGGCTCATGAGCTAATGGAGGCTGAGAAATCCCATGAAGGGCCATCTGGAGACTCAGGAGAATGAGAGATCAGCAGCATGGCTCAGCCCCAGGCTTAAATCTTGAGAACAACAGACACTGATGCTGTAATTCTCAGTCCAAGGCTAAAGTCTTGAAAACCTGGGGGGGAAAAAAAAAGGGTATACAAGCTCCAACAAAAAGATAGAATTTCTCTTTCCTCTGCCTTTTTTTTCCACCCAGGTCCAAGATAGTTGGATGGTACCCAACTACGTTGAGGGTAGATCCTCCCCAATCAGCCCACTGACTCACATACCACTCTCCTCTGTAAACACATTCACAGGCACATCCAGAAGTGACTCTTGATCAGGTGTCTAGATATCCCTGATTCTTTTGAGTTGACATCTAATATTATCTACATTTTCCAATTTTAGTCAGTCTTTCAAAAGGGAGGTCATAGGTTTATTACAAAAGAATACTTTGTATTCTTATATGAAGTAATAATAACTTAACAGGTAGTCATAATGATATTACAGATACCCACAATCAACCATCTAGACTTAAAATATATTTTATCATAAGTTTTTCAGATTACTTGTTTGTGAAGGAACAAAATTAACAAAACTGAAGATAAAACCCTACCACATTGCCAGCATTCTTTGGCTCTTCCACCACCCTGAAATATTCAGGAATTATTCCCATATAATTAAAACTTTTACTTTTAAAGCATTGTTGGAGAGCTAAGGTTTGAATACATTCCCCCAAAGACCATGTTTGGAGACTAAATCTTCCAGTGTAACAGTGTTGGGAGGTTGGACTTTCAAAAAGTGGTTAGAAGCCTGCATGATTGTACTGATGTCATTATTAAAAGACTGCATTTGCTATGAGAACCAATTCTGCTCTTCCAATTTGCTCTTCCTCATTCACTGTCTTGTTATACCTTCTGTGGTAGGATGTTATGGTATGAAAGCCCTAGCCACATGCCAGCCCCTTGATGTTGGACTTTCCAGTCTTCAGAACCATGAGACATAAATTTCTTTTTATAAATCACCTAGTATCTGGTATTCTGTCTTTAATAACACAAATTGGACTAAGATATCGAGTGTTCAGGATGTTGTTTTAAATATTAGGTATGTATGTTAATGGTACTACATGGTAATAGTCTTATGCAAAAGTTTCTTTTTCAATTTGACTTTATTTTTTTCAATATTTTTTCACATTTATAGACATATTATAGAATTACATTATTCAATTTCTGCTGTTGAATAAAATTTTGTTATAGCAATAAGTTGTTTTATTGAGCCATACTCTTACAAATAAATGATTTAGTATTTTCTAATATTTTGCATTCTAAACAGTGCTACAAGAAATATATTTGTACATAATGGTAACATGTGCAAGAGTTTCTTTGGGAAGGTGGTTCTCAATAGAAGGCAGAGACTTTTGCCAGTGCTTGGGGATATTTTTTTGGGTCATATCTGGGTAGAATAAACTACTGTATCTGAAGGGTAGAGACCAGGGACACTGCTGAACATTCTGCAATGTACAGGGCAACAGAGAATTATCTGGCACCAAATATCAATAGTTCCTGGTTGAGAAACTCTGCTCTAGGATGTGTAAGTAGAAGAACATAATAAAGAGACACACCATGATCATGAGTGGTGGGTTTCATGGCCTAAAAATGGTAATTCCTCCAAAATTAATTGATAAGAATAGATTCAGTCCAGTTCTGTCAATATCATCACAGGGTTTTACATGAAATTTGACAAACATTTTCTTTTTCTCTTTTGAAGACTATGAATGGATAAAGCATACAGCTGATGGATCAGATTGATAAATATAGATTATATAAATGTAGTCCAATGTTCATCTTTTTTTTAATTTTAAAGGTTATGAACAAAGCAAAACAGAACAAAGCAGATCAGAGTAAAACAATGCAAGCAACACAGGATTTCAAAATGAGACAACAGGAAATCAACAGTGGCCACCATAATGTCTCTTGTTTTCTTTGAAATAGTTGTCATTATCTTCACATAATGAAGTCAAACAGAACAAAATGTATAAAACAGATCAAAACAAATGAATGAAAGCATTACAGGTCTTCAAAACCAGACAATAGAAAAATCAACAATGGCTACCATAATGTCTCTTATTTTCTTCAAAATAGCTGTCCATACCTTCACACATACTGAAATCAAATAATACAGAACAGACTAAAACCAATCAGAACAAAAAATAAAAGCATTATTGGACTTCAAAACATGATAATAGAAAATCAGCAAAGGCTACCATAATGTCTCATTTTCTTCAAAGTAGCTGTTCATACCATCACATGTGTTAAAATCAATTCTTGTAAACTCTTTATGGGAAATTCTAGGCATGTATAAGTGTATATATATATATCTATACTTTCTGTATTAGAGGGAAAAGCAAAACAAAACAAAATACAAGAAAAATAAGAAACAAAAGAGACAAATAAATAATAATAACAAAGAGCCCAAAAGAATAACAATGTGGGCTTGCAAAACAAGGTGGTAGGAACATAACTAAGGTTGGCATTTTGCATAGTCACCTTCAAAAGAGTTACTCAGGTTACCAGATATAAACATGTAAAATTGATTAAATTCTATGAATGTTAATTCTTTTGTTCCAAGAACTAATAGAATTAGTAAAACAATCATCCTGGCTATCTTAAATGTGTTTGTATAAATTTATATCTATTTTCTTTTTCCTTCCTTCTGTTCTCCTTTTCCCTGAGTTATTTTTTCCCCGTTGAGTAGATTCTAACCCTTTCACAATATTTACTGAAGATTTTGTATGTTATTTACTCTTTCAGTTTGTTACACTAGGGAGACAATATGGTAGCTACACATGTGATTTTGATTTATTTCACTTATGAGTGTGGTCTCAAGTTGCATCCATTTATCTACAAAAGCCTCAATATGAGCCTTCTTTATAGCTAAGTAGTACTCCATTATATAAAAAATACCACATCTTTTTTATCCATTCTTCAGTTAACAAGCATTTATTTAGGTTGTTTCAAAAATTTGGCTATTACAAATTGTGCTGCTATAAACATGGGAGCACATATATCACTGTGGTATGATGTTTCCAATTCTTCTGGGAATATGCCCAGAAGTGGAGTAGCTGGGTCAAATGGGATCTCCAATCTCAGCTGTTTGAGGAACCTCCAGAATGATTTCCATAGTGGCTGTACCAGTCTACACTCCCATCAACAATGCAGGAGAGTTTCTTTTTCCCCACAGCCTCTCCAGCATTTGTTATCGGTGTTTTTCTTGATCTTGGCCATTCTTTCTGAAGTGAGATGGAATCTCAGTATTGTTTTGATTTGCATTTCTCTAATTACCAAAGATGCCAAACATTTTTTCATGTGTTTATTTTCCATTTGTATTTCTTCAGCTAAGTGTGTATTCATCTCAGATACCCATTTTTGGATTGGTCTTTGAATTTTGGGGACCTGATTTTTAAAAATTCTTTATATGTTCTAGATAGAAGTCCTTTGTCTGAGGGACAGTTGACTAAGATTTTTTCCCAATTTGTGGATTTTCTTTTCACTCTGTTAGAGATTTCTTTTGATGTGCAAGAACTTTTTAATAAGAGGAGATCCCAGTTATTGATGCTGGGAAGTATTTCCTGTGCAGTTTGATTTTTGTTCATGAATTCTTTGCCTACTCCTATATCTTCTAGATTTCTACTGACTTTGTCTTCCAGCAGATTTAGTGTTTCTGTTTTAATATTTAGATCTTTGATCCATTTTGACTTTAGTTTAGTGCATGGTGATAGGCATGGGTCTAGTTTAAGTTTTTGGTATATGGAAAACCAGCATTTCCAGCACCACTTGTTACAGAGGCTTTTTCCCAGTGAACATGTTTGGCTCCTTTGTCAAAGATAAGGTGGCTGAGAGTGTTTGTAGTTGTGGTTATATCTTCTAATCTATTCCATTAATCTTCAGGTTTGTTTTTATTCCAGTACCATGCTGGTTTTATCACAGTAGCTTTGTAGTATAACTTCAAGTCAGGGATTGTGATGTTTCCTGCCTTGCCTTTGTTGCCCAGAATTGCCTTTGCTATTCTAGGTCTCTTCTGGTTCCAGATGAATTTTAGAAATGATTTCTCTAGATCTGTGAGATATGCTAATGGTATTTTGATTGGAATTACATTAAATCTGTATAACAGTTTTGAAAGAATGGCCATTTTCACAATATTTGTTCTCCCGATCCATGAACAAGGGATGTCTTCCCATTTTATGAGATCCTCTTCAATTTCTTTTTTCAGAGTAATGTAATTTTCACTGTATAGATCTTTTGCTTCCTTTGTTAGATTGATTCCTAAGTATTTCATTTTTTTTTGGATGCTATTATGAAGGCTTCTCATTTCTCTCTCAGTGAGTTTGTTGTTTATGTACAGGAATGCTATTGATTTTTGAGTGTTGACTTTGTATCCAGGTACATTACTGAATTTGGTTATATCTAGAAGTGTTTCAATTGAGTTTTGGGGGTCTTCTGTGTAGAGTATCATGTCATCTTCAAATAATGATAATTTAACTTCTTCTTTTCCTACCCTTATTCCTTTTATTTCTCTCTCTTATCTGAGTGTTCTAGCTAATGTTTGCAGAACTATACTGAATAGAAGTGGTGGTAATGGATATCCTTGTCTTGTTCCTAATTTTAGAGTAAAAGCTTTCAGTTTCTGACTGTTTACTATGATGCTGGTTGTTGGTTTGTCACAGATGGCTTTTATCAGATTGAAGTAAAGACCATCTATTCTGATTTTCCATAGGGTTCTTATCATGAATGAGCTTTTACTGCATTGATTGGAATGGTCATGTGATTCTTATCTTTGGCTCTATTGATATAGTGCATTACATTTATTGATTTGCATATGTTGAACCATTCCTGCATTCCTGGGATGAATCCCACTTGGTCATTGCATATAATATTCTTGATGACTTTCTCCATTCTGTTTGCCAGTACTTTATTGAGGATTTTTGCATCTATGTTCCCTAGGGAGATTGACCTGTAGTTCTCTTTTTTTGATTGGGTCTTTCTCTGGTTTTGGCATGAGGGTAATACTTGCTTCCAGGAATGAGTTAGGGAGAATTGCTCCCCTTTCAATTTCATTGAAGAGTTTGAGGAGTGTTGGCATTAAGTCTTCCCTAAATTTCTTATAGAATTCAGCAGTGAATCCATCAGGATTTGGCTTTTCTTTGTTGGTAAGGTTTTAATTACATTTTCAATTTCATTAATTGAAATTGAGTTATTCAGCAGCTTTACATGTTCTTGATCCAGCTTTGGTAATTCATATGTTTCTAAGAATCTGTCCATTTCTTCTGTGTTATCAAACCTATGAGATAAAGGTTTTTGAAATAGGTATTGATAATCTTTGTATTTCCACAGGGTCTGTAGTGATTTTGACCATTTCATTCCTTATTGCATGAATTTGAGTTTTTTCTTTTTTTAAAAATTTATTTAATTTATTTTTCATTGATTTATATTTTTTGGTGGCAACAGAGATCAAACTCACAACCTCACACCTGCCAGGCAGGTGCTTAAGCTGCTGAGCCAAAGTTTTTTAAGACCGGGTTGTGCTATATAGTTCAGGTCGGCCTTACACTCATGTTGTAGCCCAAGCCAGCCTCGAACTCACAACACTCCTTCTACTTTAGCCTCCCCAGTGCTGGGATTAAAGGCATGTGCCACCATGCCTGGCTTTCTTTTTTTTTTAAATAAGGTTAACTAGGGGTTTATCGATTTTATTTTTTCTTTCAAAGAATCATCTGTTTGATCTGTTAATTCTTCGTATTGCTTTTGTAGTTTCTGTTGTGCTAATTTCTGCTCTGATCTTTATAATTTCCTAACTTCTTTTGGCTTTGGGCTTGTCTTGCTCTTTTTTTTCTAGATGTTTGAAGAGTAGCATCAGGTTGTTTATTTGTGTTTGTTCTGTTTTCCTGATGTGGAAATTCACCGCAATAAATTTCCTTCTGAGGACTGCTTTCATTGCATTCCACAGGTTCCAGTAAGTTGTATTTGTATCTTTTGTTTGATTGTAGATATTGTTTAATTTCTTCATTTCCTGATTTTTGATGAGTATATTGCTTAATTTCCATGTGTGTATGGCGTTTATGTGGTTTCTTTTGTCATTAATTTCTATTTTCATGGCACTATGATCAGATAAAATGCATGGGATAATTTCAATTCTTTTGCATTTACTTAAGCATGTTCTATGGGCTATTATATGGTCTATTTTAGAGAATGTACCATGTGCAGCTGAGAAGAATGTATATTCTGATGTTGTTGGATGAAACACTGTACACGCCTACTAAGTCCATTTGTTCACAAGTTATATTTAGTTCTGTTATTTCTTTGCTGATTTTCTGTCTAGTTGATCTGTCTCTTTGTGTTAATGGTGTGTTAAGGTCTCCCGTTATAATTGTGTTATTGTTTACTTGATTTTTCATTTCTATTAATATTCGTTTTGGATAGCTGAGTGCTCCCATGTTTGGTGCATATATATTTAAGATTGTTATCTCTTTCTCTTGAAGTTTTGCCCTAACTAGTATGTAGTGACCTTCTTTTTCTCTTGTGATCATTCTTGATTTGAAGTTCACATTGTCTGCCAACAGAATAGCTACCCATGCTTTTTTGGGGGGTCTTGTTGTATGAAGTATTGTTTTCCACTCTTTGACTTTCAGTCTATAAATTTCCTTTTGGGTTAGATGGGTTTCTTGTATACAGCATATGGTTGGATGCTGTCTCTTGATCCATTCTGCCAGTCTGTTTCCTTTTTTTTTTTTTTTAATTTTATTTAAAAGAAAATAGACACAGAAGATAGAAACAAAAAGTATGAAAGACAAACAACAACAACGACAGATCTGATACAATTACACTGTAGGTTTACACTCTGAGGTGGTTGAAGTTTGACAGTAGTTACAATATCACATATCGTTACTTTCATAGGGGTTGATCATATTGACAGACATAGACACACAAGGTTTATCAATTCAGGAATATTAATTTTCTTTTTCTATAGCTAATGTACCCAGCAATACAGTTTTTTTTAGCTGTCTTATTTATGCATATTTATAAATTTATGTCTTTTTCTTTTTCCCTTCCTTTCTTCCTTTCCCCTTAGAGTAACTCTTGTTATCA
>RJWM01042042.1:0-14576 GCA_004363535.1 Dasyprocta punctata | reverse complement strand
GTATTTACACATGTGGGTTTGATTTATCTCGCTTATGAGTATGGTCTCAAGTCGTGACCATTTACTTATAAAAGTCTCAATACAATCTTTCTTAATAGCTGAGTAGTACTCCATTGCATAAAAATACCACATCTTTTTTATCCATTCTTTGATTGATGGGCACTTGGGTTGTTTCCAAGATCTGGCTATTACAAATTGGTTTGCTATAAACATGGGTGCACAGATATCACTGTGGTATGATGTTTTTAATTCTTCTGGGAAAATGCCCAGAAGAGGGATAGCTGGGTTGAATGGGATCTCTAATCCTAACTTCTTGAGGAATCTCCACACTGACTTCCACAGTGGCTGCACCAGTCTACACTCCCACCAATAGTGGAGGAGAGTTCCTTTTTCCCCACAGCCCCTCCAGCATTTGTTGTTGGTTGATTTTTTAATCTTGGCCATTCTTATTTAATATATTGTCCTCAGATAGAGGACGTATCAGATATTAAACTGATAAGAACAGATACTACACTTGATCTTAGCCAAAAGGCCGAGAAGCGATACCAAAGCAACTATTACTTGGAATTATGTATTTTAAAGTTCAGGGCCCTGTCTGTATTTCCAGAGTTATATTTTATATCTCTCAGTACATAGATTTTTAAGACTAGAGAAATCAAAGTATTATAGTCTTTGTGGAAAGTAATTTGGTAAAACATATCAAAAAGGTCAAAAATGTGCATTGTCTTTGAGCTCAGAATTTCATTTCTAGGGATTCATCCCAAGGCAGGCAGAAGGCCCCAGCCTTCTTGACCCCAGGGTCAGGTTTCAGGGAAGACAGTTTTCCCATATATTGTGCACTTTATTTTTATTATTGTTCTATTGTGCTATAACATGAAATCATTATACAATTCACCATAATGCAGAATCAGTGGGAGCCCTGAGCTTGTTTCATCTGGGGGTGTTGGGGGACATCACCCGAAGTGCACTGCTCATGTCCAGTCCACATAATCTCATTGTGGTTGCTGTCACTGCAGAAAACCCTGATTCACGAAGATAGGATGCTGGAAATGGGACCAGGCCTGTCAGTACTTTATTTCACCTTGATTTGGATCCAGAATATGGGATTTGAAGTTGTCTCAAACATACTTTGGGGCCACTATTATTTGTGATCCCAAGCTGCTGATTCTCTTCTGGCACAAAGTGGATTCACCTGGCTTATTTCCAGATGGGCCACAAATCCATTCCTTCGAGATTCAAGGGTCTTTTGTGGTTGGGAAGTAATGCTTAAACTCTTGAAAGCTTAGAACAAGCAATCATGGAAGAAAGAAGGCCCTGGCTCAGTCTCTTTCAAAATCTCTGCTGTTGGAAACGTGTCAGAAACCCCTGTGTTCACTTGTCAGCCCCATAATTCCAGTTGGGCTTTGAAGGCAGCCACTTTACCTGCCAACTTGAGCATAATTGTTCTCCCCCAAGGTGACAGATTCAGTTCACTGAGTAGATTGAATACATCACACGAGTAAACAAATTTTACCACCCATTCTGTGTCACTGAAATCTGCTACCTATGGTGACTCTTTTTAAAGTGAATCTCTGAAGTAGCAGCTCTCAGAACTCAGAAGCTCTGGTCAACAATCTGCTTCAGAAAATCACCTCACTTCACTGTGTAAGAGAAGACACACTGTTCCACACCTGTATCCTTACAGATCTGCCCCTACAGACACGAGTTAAGGGTGTGCACTTTAATGTGGTTGATAATTTTAATCATATCCTGCAAAATGGTGTAAGTCCAGGTGTCATATTTCAGCCAGCCAGCATTTCTTTATGGGTGACTCAGTAGGTACATTCACACTCAGAAGTGACCCCTTTGACCTGAGCAGTGAAACCAGAAAGCCATCCAGTCCTGGCGGGTATGACATGTGTGCATGTACTAACACAAAATAGCCTGTTCAGCTTTCCTGATACGTAATCAAGAAGAAAACTTGAGGAGTTCTGCGGCTGTGGTGTTGGTTGGCAAGAAGAATGCACATAACATATCCTCATGCACACCCTCCTGAAAAATATTTCACACAAAAAGAAGTGTTGTTACCTTGTTGTTATCATCAGTAGACTTGTCACCCGGATTGCATGCCACAGTGATTCACTAATCCTAGTTATTGTGCCTCAGTATCTCCTGCTCTTTCATCGGCTGTCTGTTATGGTGGTAGCCAGAAGAGGAACACATGCCATCTTTTGAACTACAGCCTCCTCATGACAGGTGTCGCTAGCCATAGGCAGGATCAACTGCTTAGAAATAGTGAAGAGCGTCTTAGCTCCAGCAATGCTGTGAACCACTAAGAATGATGCTCTTGATGCAGATATATTTGATGAAGTGATGCCTTCAATAACGGCATCTCTTCTTCATGTTCATGGTTTTTTATTTTTTTATTTTTTGAAAAATTCCAAAGGTTTGAGTTTTAATGCATGGTCCATGGACTTATGTGGTGAAGCAGTGTTGAAGGTTTCATGACTTTATTGGGTAACTGTCACCACATATTGCACAAAGCGGGCTTGGAGAACATGAACCACCCATTGCAGTGAACCCATAATTTAAGTAGGACTCGGTGTGTTATTTTAAATACAGCGTTCTTCTGCTGGCATCTTAGAGTCTGCTGCTGTCTCATCATGGGGTCTTTCCCCTTTTCCAGGAAGCTCTCCAGCAATGTGTGTTTTTCACTCATTTTGGCCAGGGTCAGCTTTGGGCTTGTGTGGTCTGTGACTGAGCCAAGTGCATGGTGAGGGAAGGAGGTGCAGGTAAAAGTGGTAAATGAAATCATGAACGAACCATCCATGGACTAGCATAAGTGTAGGAGTCTGACCTAAAGCCTGCACCAGATGCAGCTCCACAGGTGAATCACAGCCACTCACCACTACAAAGCCAGCCACCGCATGCAGCTCGCTTGTCCCTTTCCACCCACTGATAGGGTTTTGACAGCGTCTGTAAGCTGTGGGTTCATTGTGGTCTCTGTGAATCCCAACCCCTTTGCTAGTGTCAGTGTGTACTTGCAGCTGCTCCCCAGGGCTGACACCACTGCCTTAGCTCCACCTCAGATCATCAGGCATGAGATTCTCATAGGGAACCTGGATCCCTCGCATGCATGGGTCCCAGTGGGGGCCACGCTTCTGTGAGAGTTTGTTGCCTGCTGATCTGCAGGAGGCAGAGATCAGGCTGCAAAGTTCCGTGGGGGAACAGCTGGAAATACAGAGGAAGCTTCACTCACTCACCTCCTACAGTGTGTCCCAGTTGTTCCTAACAGAGCCATGGACCAGGACCCTCCCATGACTGGGGGTTGGGGACTCCTGTCCTAAGGGATGATACGAGAGAATGCAGTAGTTTCCTAATGGTTACATTTCTGAGCTAGAAAACTACGTCTCCTGGGTGGCCAAAACATTCTAAATTAAAAACCAAAGCATGGTGGCACACACCTGCAATCCCAGCATTTGAGAGGCTGAGGCAGGAAGATTGCTGTGTTTGAGGCCAGCCTGGGCTATATAGTGAGTTCAAGATGAGCCTGAACTACATAGAAAAACCCTGTTTAAAAAAACAAACAAACAACAACAACAAAAAAAAAAAAAAAAAACGTGTCACCGTGGGTCTGAAAACATGCAGGGGTGGAGAGTCATAGCAAAGGCTGCCTGGGGGAGTGGCTGGTTAGGTAAAGGTGCTGTTTCTACAATGAATCTGCATAATGTGCTCTTCTGCTTTACTCCAGTAAATAGAGTCAGAAGTCTTTTTATACAGTCTTTAGAAAGCTTCCTGATTGATTTTTAATTGTGAAACTGCCTGTTGTGTAATCTCCTAAATTTACTTGCTCTTGTCCAGTACTTTATTGTGTGGGTTGCTACTTAAATCTTCATATTTCATTCCTAGGGACCCTACCAGGACACATTAGAATTCTTGTTGAGTAGCAGAGATGAGTGTAAGAACTTCTGGAAGATTTGTGTGGAGTACCACACCTTTTTTAGGCTTCTTGACCAGCCTAAGCCAAAGGCAAAAGCCGTCTTCTTCAGTCGGGGCTCCTCCTTCAGATACAGGTAGGGCCTTGTGTTACCTCGTTGGTCAAGAGAGGCATATCCCAGGCTGGGGAGAAGTGCATTCGTGGGCAGTTCTTGTGAAGTTCAGTAGCTATAGAAAACATATCAAGTAAAATAGTAAGAAAATAGCCTTAACAAAAAGTTTGCCTAGAAAGTTGTATACACTTTAAAAACATTACAGCACCTTGAAAATGTACTTATTAGTGAAGTAAGTCACACATATGTAACTATCATATTGTTACACTTGTGTGACATACTGAAAGAAAATCTATGTATGTATATAAAAAATCAGTTAAGATAGTTAAAGAAAAGAATTCTGAGTGAAAAGTTTTGACAGGTTCATTTTCAGATTTCATTTTTACTGTTAGTTGTTCTTTTGAAAATAATATAGCATTCATAACATTTGTGTTTCTTGCCAATGTTTTTCTAATGTTCTATACGTTCTTTTTCGTTATAAAATAAATAAAGTAATCCTTATGATTGTAATAAATGAGAGAAAAGCCTAAAAAAAAAATAAAAACATAGAAAGTAACTATGAAATACATATGTGTGTATTTATGAGAGAGGATGGACAAATTTTACTTTTCCTCTGTCCTTAAGTCGAAAACCTGTTGCTGTGAATCACTGTTAGTTTTTTTTTTAACCTAAAAAGAACTAAATCTTTATTCATAGTGGACGAACACAGAAGCAACTAGTAGATTACATCAGAGATGGTGGGATGAAAAGAATTCCATATGAAAGGTAAGTTCTGTGGTCTTCATGATATAAAGCATGTGCTTTTAAGATTAATAATTTAATATTTTAATCTTTACTTAAATGCTGATTTCCAATAAGCATGTTTTTCAGTGCTCAGATTGTTTTTTAAAAGATTTTTAATATCTCTAAATAGATGTTGTATACATATATAGGTGTTACTTCTTAACTTCTAGTCAATATAACTTACCATATGTAATAGTTTTACATTGTATGGTAACAGTTCAGTCTGAAAATTTATATAGGATTTTTCAGTTGTGTGGGTATATAATTTTGTCTCTTGGGGCCCTTTGTTTATTTGGATTCTTATTTCCTGTTATACTTCCCATTTATAGTTAGATACCCCTATCTTTTGTTTTTTTGAGACAGGGTCTGGCAATGTAGTTTAATCTGGTCTTGAACTCACTATGTAATCCAGGCTGGCCTCAAATTCACAGTGACCCTCCTGTCTCAGCCTCCTGAGTGCTGGGATTATAGGCATGTGCCACCACGCCTGGTTTAGATGCCCCCGTCATTCCTATGTGAGCTTTTCTTCATGGGTACATCACATACTTGCTGAGCTAGAAATAGGCATACAGTAAGAAAGGTTTGGCCACTCATGCATGGTTGGTTCTCCGTTTTGCAGGTGTCACAACAAGATCCAGACATCAACACATTCTCCGACTGCAGACCTGCCAAAGCAGGTCAGTCTCTTCCGGTGAAGCCGTAGCAGTGTTCATCATGCATACCCCCCGAAAAGTCATCTGGTAGTGTTGTAACAGTGTCGAAATCGGTCCCGCAGCAGCTCCTGCTCTGGGACTCCTCTTCAGAAAGGGGCTCTGAGTGAACCTGCGGTGCATCATGCTGTTGCTTAGGACCCGCCCAGTGTCCTGCACAGCCTTCACCATGCCAGAGCGGCTTCCTAGCTGCGTGGCGACTGTATCCAATGTGGGGTTCCTCATCACTGCTGAGGCTGTTTAAAGCTCTTATTCAGCATAGTTCTTAAAAGTTTAGATAGAACAGTTAGGCAAGAAAAAAACTAAAAGGAATACAAATAGTAAAGGAAAAAGTCAAATTTTTCTTGTTTGCAGAGATATAATGCTATCATGGAAGATTCTAAAGACTACTGAAAGATTTTTAGAACTGATGCATGAATTCAGCAAAGTAGTGGGATATAAAACAATATTAAGCCGGGAATGGTGGCACAGACCTGTAATCCCAGGACTCAGAAGGCTGAGGCAGGAGGATCTCTGTAAGTTAGAGGCCAGCCTGGGCTACACAGTGAGTTCAAGACCAGCCTAAACAACATAGTGAGATCCTGTCTCAAAACAAACAAAATCAACATTAAAAATTAATAGCTTTACTGTGCACCCAAGTTGGACCAAGAAAGAAATCAGTAATCCAGTACCATTCACAATAGCTTCAAATAAGATAAAATACCCAGGAATCAGTTGGGCATGGTGGTGCATGCCCTTAATCCCAGCACTCGGGAGGCTGAGGTAGGAGGAACGTTGTGAGTTAGAGGCCGGCTTAGGCTACAATGCGAGCGCAAGGCTGGCCTGAGCTACGTAGTGTGACCCTGCCTCAAAAAAACTGTGGCTGGGAATTTGGCTCAGTGGCTTAAGCGCCTGTCTGGCAGGCACGAGGTTATGAGTTCAATCCCCGGTGCTGCAAAGGGAAAAAAAAAAAACCTAAGAATCCATCTTACAAAGGAGGTTAAAGACCACACCAAAAAAAAAAAAAAAGGAGGAGGAGTAAAAACCTCTACAATGAAAATTTCAGGGCACTGAAGAGAAAAAGTGAAAAAGACACCAGAAGATGGAAAGACCTCCCATGTCTATGGATTTGCAAAATTAATATTCTCAAAATGGCCATGTTACCAAAAGCCATCTACAGATTCAATACAGTCCCCATCAGAATACCAATGACATTTTTCACAGAACTAGAAAAAACAGTCCTGAATTCATATGGAAACAGAAAGGTCCCTGAATAACTCAAGGCAATTCTGAACAAAAAGAGCGAGGTTATAGGCTTCATAGTACTGAGTGTGCAGTTCTTCTACAAAGCCCAGGTAATGAAAATAGACATGTAGACCAATGGATCAGTCTAGAGGACCCAGAAACAGAACTGTGCGGCTGCAGCCAAAAACACACACTGGAGAAAGGATAGCCTCTTTAACAAATGGTGCTGGGAAAACTGGGTGTCTACCTGAGAATATTGAAACTAGATTCCTGTTTACCCTGTTGGAAAATCACCTGAAAATGGATCAAAGATCTAGGTAGAAGATCTGAAACTTTCAAACTCCTGAAAGAAAACACAGGAAACTCTGAAAGCTTTAGGCACTAAAACTTCCTGAATAGGACTCCAGCAGCACAAGAAAGAATAGCAAGAACCAACAAATGGAGCTACATCAAATTAAATTAAAAAGTTTCTGCACAGCCAGGGAGACAACTAATAGAGTGAAGAGATAGCCGGTAGTAGTGATAGCAAACCTTTTAGAGGCTAGGTGCTCAAACTGCAGTTCAAAACCCACTCATGTATTGCAAAGTGCCAACACAGCAATGAAACCTAAATGCTCAGCTGCTGGGGCAGTCCTGGGGTGACTTGGCTGGGTGCCAACAAAAGGGTCTGTGTGCCCTCTGCAGCATGTGTGCCATAGGTTCACTGCCACTGACCTACACAATGGGAGAAAATCTTGACCAGCTACTCTTTTCAAGAGAGATTAATACCTAGAATATATAGAGAACTCAAAAACTTAACACCAACATATCAAAGAGTGCAGTCAATAAACAGACAAATGAATTGAATAGACACTTCTTAAAAGTACAGGGCCAGGGGTATATCCCAGTGGCACAGTACCTGCCTGGCAAGTGAGAGATCCTGATTTTGATTCCCCCCAAAAAAGCCACAACGAAAGTTATAGCTAATAAATATATGAAAAAATGTCCAGCATCTTTAACCATTAGATAAATACACATGAAACTGCATTGAAATTCTAACTCCATCTCAGTAAAAATGGCCATTGTCAAGAATACAAGAAAGAAATGCTGGTAGGAATTTAAATTATTATAGTCACTCTGGAAATCAGTCTAGAGGCTTCCTAAAAGACTTTAGAGCTACCACTTGATCCAAAGCCATTCAAGTGAGTATGTCGTGGGGATGCCAGCATATCCATGTTGATCTCGTGACAGCTCACAGTAGCCAAGAGCCGGAGCTAGCCTAGGTGTCCATCAGCAGACAAATGGATGAAGAGGATGCGTGTGCACAGTGGAGTATTGTCCAGCTGTAAAGAAGAACACAGTTCTGTTACTGATAGGAAAATGGGTGCAGCTAGAGACATTGTGTTGAGAAGAATAAGCCAGACTCAAAAAGGCAAATATTACTATTCTCCCTAATATGTAAAATCTGAAGGAGATGACAAAGTGGAAAGGAGTCTCTTACTAGACAAGAGGAAGGGAGGAGAGGGTCCAGAGGGGTTGTAGGGGTGAGTAATGGGGAGATGGAGTGTGTGCACTGAAGTGTGCCACCCAGATACGAAGGAGGGCAGGGCAGAGCGGGTGGAGGATGAAAGATCACTGTGTGTGTTATGTGCATGTTTGAATCTACCAAATTAAACCCATTTGTCAATACAAGGAACGAAAAAAGTGAAGCCAGGTGTGGTGGCACACAAGTGTAATCCTGCCACTCTGGGAAGCTGAGGCAGGAGGATTATAAGTTTGAATTCATCCTGGGCAACTTAGCAGTTTGGACTCTCTCAAAAATGAAAAGGGCTAGGGATAGAGCTCAGTGTGAATGAAAGCCCTGGGTTCAGTCAGAGTATGGCCCCCCAAAAAAAGTGAAAAATAAAAGGTACATAGTAGCGTGTTGACATTCTTGCCATTATGTGTTTGGCAACTGTGTTAAAGTACAGATACACATGACTGCACACACAGACATTTCATAAAAGACTTTTGAAGGAATGTCCCAAGTGAGACAGGGCTGTCCATGCCTGTGCTGAGCATTCTGTTCCTAACCTACCTCACAGCAGTCTCTTCCTGTGTTCCTGCTCACATATTAACTTCCCCATGCAGGTTTGATTGTATATTGAATGTTCCCGCTTTGAGGCGGTGTTGTCATCTCTCTTTCCTCATTCAGCTACATCTTCTTTGTACAATTTTTATTTATGCACAATGATTTGTTGATGATCTCTCATTTATACTGAGTGGAACTTCCAGGAGTCCCACTTGTACCTGGTATCTTTAAGTGCATGTGTCTCTTGCTTTTCTCTAATGCGTCTTTTATTTTATTTTTTTGATTTATGACACCAGGGATCAAACTCACAACCTCGTGCCTGCCGGGCAGTAGCTTAAGCCACTGAGCCAAACTCCTGGCCTCTAATGGGTCTTTTAAATCAGTACTTTTAACTCTCCCAAGTTGTGTCTCTAAAAATTCCTTTGAAATTAAAAGTGAGTGTACTAATTTTTCCTTTACAAAATTCAAATTTATTTCAAAGTATGAGTAGTCTAAAAACCATATTTAGCAGCCTTGTCTTAAAATCTAAAAGCCAGGCATGGTGACACATGCCTGAAATCCCACTGCTGGAAGGCTGAGGCAGGAAGACTGCAAGTTTGAGCCCTGTCTGGGCAACTTAGTGAGCCCCGTCTCAAAAAATAGAAAAAAATTTTAAAACTACACTTAGGCTTTCAGTTCACTTACATTTTTAAAAATTATTATTTCATTTCTGGTTTTCTGAGACAGGATCTCACTATGCAGTTCAGGTTGGCCTCGAACTCACTGCAGTCCTCCTACCTCAGCTTCCCATGTGCTGGAATTATAAACAATCCACCACCACACCTGGCTCTTACCTTGTATTTTAAAAGCCACAGAAAATGAGTATGATTGCATGGTTAAGAAAAGACTATGTAGCCGGGGATGTAGCTCAGAGGCCTAAGCACCTGCCTGGCAAGCACAAGGTCCTGAGTTTGATCCCTGGTACCAAAAAAACAAACAGAAAAACTGATATGATAGGCACTGGAAGATAGCTTAAATTTATGGGTCATGACGTAAATGCTGATTTAAAAGGTTGTGTCTGGCCTCCGGCGTGGCATCATGCTCATATCACTGTGTGCACTGCCTGTGTGAAGCTGCATAGAAGTTACTCAGCTCTGCCCTGGCATATTCAGCCTCACGCCCTCTTAGTGTTCTAGTATTGTGTACAGGGAGGCTTTTCTTGAAGCCTGACTGCATCTCAGTGTAGTTCATATGAGGAGGGGCGCTCAGCACGCATCTTGTGTCTGCGTGCGGACTCATGGGGAGGACATGGCTAGGGCACCGTGGAGAGGTGCCGTGTGGCCACCTCACTGCCCCTCCGGTCTTCTTGTCCTGCTTGGGGACTCTTATCACTTCTGTTTTTGGGATACCCCGCCCCATCACTGGCTCTCCCCAGCTCCCCACAGCATCCCCTCCCTGAGGCTTAGGACTGTAGGCTTGAACTTGTCCCCTGGCATTGGCATGGGGTGGTGGAGTGGACTGCTGGCTGAATGAAACCACTTGCTTCCTGTCCAGCTAGGTGTGTGGCACCTCTCAGTGAAACTGAATGCTGAACATATCTGCTCGCAGCCTCAGGGCAATGAGGCGCCCTGGAGACGGCTGCCCTCGCTCAGTTCTCTTTACTGTGCAAGTTTCATGCTATAAGGGAAGAATACAGAATTCTGAGGGATTAGAAACACGTGGTCTGAGTTGGCTTGCAGTACTGTCCACATTTACAGATCTGTTCTGAAAGGGACAGTCTGATTGGTTGCCCTTCCTAACAAGGAAACAAACAAGTAATCGTTGGCTCTGCAATTTCCATTATTTGGTTGGTTGGTTGCAGTACTGGGGACTGAATCCAGGGCCTTGTACACGCAAGGGAAGTACTCTACTGCTGAAGTACATTGCAGCCTACTTTAAATTTTATTTTGAAACAGACTATCACTGCATTGCCCAGGCTGGCCTGAAAATTTCCTATCCTTGTGCCTCAGCCTTCTAAGTAACTGGGATTACAGGCATGTAGCACTGTACCAGGCTGGCTTTGCAACCTCTAATGGTGATTTGTAATTTCTCACGTTTTGTTTTGTTTTGTTTTGTTTTGTTTTTTGACCCTCAGAGCATCTCATTCACCGAGGGCTTGAGATCTTCTGTCTCTTTGTCTTCAGCAAATGCCTCCTTTTGTCCCTCCCCTAAGTCCCCACCCGGCGGGCCTGATTTCAAGGACAACAGTGGCTCCCTCAGAGACCCCCCGGCTCCCTGCATCTCGAATGCTACTGTCAAGAATGTGGCCACAAGGAGGAGCAGTGGAGCAGCCGAAGGCTCCAGCGCCCCGTCGGCCCAGCCACCCAGGGCCCCTACGCTCCAGTCTGGTCCAGGTGTCGGGTTTTGTCCTGTTGTGAGCAGCCGTGGTTCTGTCTGTCCTACGGGAATGAGTCTCAGTGCCTTAGACCTGGATGTGGGGAGGGCAGGCGGGGTGTTCAGAGCTGCTGGTGGAAATGACGTTGGCGAGGACGACGTCCCTCCAGCCTCATTCCTGTCCAGTGGCGAGTACCGATGTGGCTGGCAGCGCTGTGGGGGAGGCCCTGTTTTCACATTGACAAATGCACAGCTGCAGGTGTCTGAAGAGTTCATAGACGATGACCCAGCAGATATCTCTTTCTTTGCTGGAGGCTCGGAAGCTTTTTCCTTTCCATATAGCCCTTCAGTCCCTCCAGAGCCCCAGGCACTGATCCAGCCCACTGCATCGTCTCCCTTGCATGGCCCAGATGCCTTCAGGCACCTGCAGTCTGCCCAGTCCAGCCCGGACAGGTACTCCACCGAGGCAGTAGACATGAATGTAGAAGATGAGTTTGAATTTGGGGCAGGAAGTGACTTCAATGGCAATGCCCACCCCTCAGACACCTCGGAGCTGTTCGAAGTGAAAGCACAAGCTAGCTTGATGCAGAGCCTCTTGAGTCCTTCTGACACTAGCTCGCTCAGAAACAACCAGTCCGAGAACAGCTCACTGCATAACATGCCTCTGCATGGCGGGCTGTCTCTGCACACCTCCAGCTCGGCCAATCAGTCTGAGGCCAGCTCCATGGTCAACTTCCCCGCCTACTCTGTCCGCTCCGAGTCCAGCTCCGCCTTCCAGTTCTCTGACATCATCGACCAGCTAGAGCAGCTCAGCTACCCACCCACCACAGCCGAAGACTCCAGCAGCACAGACTCGAGCTCCTGGGGCTCCGAGACTGAGGCACCCCTGGATATGAGCCTTTTCTTCAGCAACCCTTTCACACAGACAGGTGGAGAGAGAGTCCCTTTTGATTTTCAGAACAATTTAAAGAATTTGACTCCAGGAGATCAGAGAGGAAGGAATTCATCTTGACCACTCCAGACTCTTACAGAGAGACCCCCATTCCCTAATCCATGTAGTGGAGTGAGAATCATCTGCTTTAGTATAGAAAGTGATTTAGTTCATGCCAGAGAGTCAGATTTCTTCCTAATTCCTGGTTTATTACAGTTTTTTGAATGTCATTGAATTGTTTCTCTTGCAGTGGTGTTAAAAGCTGCGCATCCAGTTTAAAGTAGATGAGCATTTCTAACTTGTCCTGGAGACAAATAAGCCTGTGTGGCTTTGGTCTTTTGGTGCATATTTTGATTGAAGTAAAAACCAGTGCTATACGTTTTGAGTGTTACACAGCTCTGTTAAGGTTTGTTTGTTGTGTGGTGGTGATGCTGGGGTTTGGACCCAGGGGTTCTTACACAGCTCTGTTAAGGTTTCTTTGTTATGTGGTGGTGGTGGTGCTGGGGTTTGGACCCAGGGATTTGTACATACTAGGCACATGTTCTACCATTGAGCTACATGCACACCCTGCCCTAACGTTGACCTAATAGACTCTCTGTGTTATGCTTGTTGATGCTGTTTTTGAGGTGAACCAAGCTGCCCATAGTCAATGAGGGCAGAGGTTTTCTTTGATTTATCTTGTAGACGTACTGCACAAATCTGTATTGACTGTCTCTGTAGAATCCTAACCTCAGAAAAGCAGGTGGATTCACAGTCTTCTGCATGCCAAGCATGTTCTTCAGACTGTCCCAGTGCCAAAGGCCTCCTCTCGTTTCTGACTTGAGGTCCAGAGGCAGTGCTGTGTTTGGATGGCCGGCTTGCAAGGCCATTGGTTTTAAAATTCAGTAAGTAAATGTGAAGTGTTTTCTTCTGCTTGTCTTCATTGGGGGTGTGCTAGATGGTATGGTTGCAGTATACAAGCTGACAGAGCGAGTCATTTGTTAAAAATGAGAAAAACACAAGGAATGTCCCAGAGGGTGTAATGGCTTGGGCTCCTTCTTTGCCTAGAAATGCTGATTCCTTTCCATCAGGTGCCTTGCAGTACACACTGCTAGCCATCCTCACGACCTGCTGTCGCAGGCACCCTTCTGTGTCAAGGGAGTGGGAGGAGCCAGTGAGCAGTGTGCTGTGGTTGTCCTGTGGTACCGGGTGGAGGGCTTCCTGGTTCACATCGCTGAAACTGGGCTGATGCTTATGACACAGACTGCAGGTGTTGTCAGTGGACATTAGGAGAAACCACTGCCCTGTGACCCAGTGTCACACAGATGCCAGACTGAGACTAGCCCTGGTCTGACACTGTTGAATTTGTCCAAGTACACTTGGTGGTGGCTGTCCTTTCCAATCTTAATCTAGTTGTGTGATACCGTATTTTAAGTTTTATTTTCTTCCTGAAGTGTCCTGCAGAAATTAAGCACTCATTTCCATTCATGTTCTTTGTCTGGATGGATTTGCTATGTATGCTGAGTCCTCCTTGCTCGGAGTCTCTTGGAGCTCGGGGCACCTTGCACACGCCGGTGTTTCTTTGCTCATTAATATTGGTCGTGTACGAGGAAGGGGTTTGTGGCTAACCGTATCATGCAATTTTCTGTTTTTGTGGCCTCATTAAATGTAAACCACAGTCTTACCACTTGACCAACCTATTTGGTCAGTGCTTGCTGTGTGTGTGTTCTTCCTTGTGTCCCCTCATTACTTAGACATCTCCTCCGTCGGGTTGAAGCAGGATGCAGCCTCCTCTGCTGGCTGGCTGCTGCTGTGAACACCCGTGACCGGGGTAGATGATGGTGATGAGCTTGCCGTGGTTGGAAACACTGCTGAGAACAGGACTGTGCAGTGCAGCTGCTTTTCTCCCAGTGTGTCATTCCAAAAATAAACATTGGATTTGTGTTAGGGAGAAGGATTAATAGGTATTACACTGAAATGTTTTTCCTCAATCTTAGCATAGGGTGGCTGATGGCCGCCCTTCCCTTTGTTAGTTGTTACCTAACGAATGTCCCCTTTGGCTCTGTGAAGTGACAGAAGTTGTCTTTTTCCATGAAGGGAGCTCACCATCCAGTCTGGGCAGCACTGCTCTGCTGCCGGGCTGGGGTGCCTGCCCTGCTGACGCCAGTGCTAGGGGAGCAGGCCTTTCCTTGGGAGGTGCGGAGCCACCCCCAGCAGATCTCATTAGGCCCTGTCTTGGAGAGTCTGAATAAATTCCCCTCCCCGCCACTGTCTGCTGGGCCTCCTATGAAGTGGGTATGTTGTTTTTGTTTTCTATTAATAGAATCTCACTTTCTAGAGATGATTGTTTCCTGGTTCTGAAATTTTCAGAATATACAAAGAAGGAAAATGTAACCAGCCCCCACCGCCCCAGTTCAGCAGTATTGATCCTCAGCCACTCCAGCTGCACCCCGCCCTCTCTCTCCAGAGTATAGTGAAGGGAGTATTTTAAAGAAAATGATTACTTTCCTCAGAATTCC
>RJWM01042041.1:0-14580 GCA_004363535.1 Dasyprocta punctata | reverse complement strand
ACACATCATTCTGATCGGTAGGTTTGGGTCAGGAAATAAGTGTATTTTAATGACTTTCGGAAATGAACATGTAAATTATTTCAATTTTTATTTAAATACAAATGCATGCATTGTATATTTAAATATATTTACATAATATATATTTAACATAATTACACTGAAATTCAGCTAAGAGTGAAATCTAAATGGATAAGTTGTGGACATTTTTATTTTTCTAGCTTCCTTGTCCTTTGAGAAAGCTCCATGTCAGTGAAGACATTTAACTTTAAAAAAAAAAAACAAAAAACAGTTGTCTCTGCACAAGCTATAATGCATATTTACCTGGAAAGTGTTCTTATTAGGATCATAGCTCTAACTTCCATTATTTCAAATGGGCAGACATTTTAGTAAAGAATAAAAAAATTATAATATCAATTGTAATGTAATTCAGCCTGAAGGCAACAGACTGAGAAAATGTTACCTGTAACCTCCAAGTACATATTCCATCATTAGATTAACAATTGCTGAGGCAACCATACATCATTAAAACAGACAAGTTCTGGACCAGTGATGCAGGAATAATAAGCAGAACAACTTGTGGTGTCACTTCATGTAGGAAAACTGGACATCTTGCAGGTGTGAGAATCTAGTTTGCTTAGGAAAAATATAATTACCACCTCTAGAGATAAGATAAAAGATGAGTCAAGTGATATGTCTTCGTTTATCTTGTTTGTCTGCACTGAAGGTACAGAATAAAAACAGAATACACCAAACTTGGTGAATAAATGTTGCACAGGCAGTCGTGGAGAATTTTCATTCATTTAATCTGAATATTATGCTGTTTAGCCTCAAAAGGAGTTTGTTTATAATTTGATTTCCTTTGCAGAAAGAAATAAAGTGGACTAAGAAATTTAGATTATGTTCAGTATCTACATTTCCTTCCATTATCACTTTTCCATTTCAAAATAAGGATTATAAAACAGTTCAAGGTTTGTTTCTCACATATAAACTCAATGTTACCATTATAATTCTCTAAGAATTGTTTTTGAAAATACTATGCATTTATCTCTAAAGTTCTGGGAGATGTGGTTACCCATTTGATCTGCATTGTAGGTGATTATGATGTTTATAATCATGCTATCTGAAACAGAGCACCTTTGATATAGTCAGAACTGCTCACCTCTTAGATCACTTAAAAAACTGCCTGATTCATCTGGTCATTTAGAACAGGATAAATTTATGTACATAAAAACATAAAATTGAGTAGGTCATTTTAAGACAGGAAAATTTACGATTTTCAGTGCTCCATACAAAGCAATATACTACAAAAGTTAATAATCAGTTGACAATTCCTGGATGTCAGAACAATCCATATTTTAAAACAAATTCCTTAAATGCCTTGATTTTCAGGAAAATGTTTACTTTTCTGTCTTAGTGTCTTCACATTTAAGATATGTATAACTATGTTTACCAAACAGGAAAGATTAAATTTATAAAATTTAACACTAAGCACGATAATATCAAAATATAAAAATTAATCTGTTATAACGATGAAATGGTTATAAAATTGTTCAGCACAAAATAACAGATGCCAGCTTGACTGCCAACTTTAATAAAGTTGTGTCTGCTTTTTGGACATGTAGTCAGGGTTTGCAAGAGAAACAATTTAATACAGGGCACATAATGTATAGGATTATTTTATAATATCCAACCAAAGAGTTAAATGCAAAAGAGTGCAGGAGATCTGTCCACACATTAGAGACCCAGAAATTCCAACAGAGGGCCCAGATCCCAAGTCAATGTCCTGCATAAGTCCAGCTGAAGACCTAAAGCCCACAACAATGTCTCATGCAATTCTATTTCAAGGATCTGCACTGAGAAGGCCGAAAAGTTAGTGGTGAAAGGCAGAAAGTCTATGCCAGGGGGATGAAGGATCTATGCTAACAGCCTGAGATCTGGAGCCAGAAAGCGATGCTCAAAGTGAGGACCCGAGCTCCCTGGAAAGAATTGTAGCTATCCTCAGCAACAGCAAAGTCCCAAGCTCCTCCGAAGTTGACAATAGCCAAATTCATATCAGGAAAGCCAGCACACCAACAAGTTTCTCCAGTAGAATAAACAGCACACCATCTTCCTCTCTGGAGCCAGGAAATGATGCTCAAAGTAAGGACCAGCGCTTCCCCAAAGTGAGCTGCACTCATCCTCAGAAACAGAGGTCCCAAGCTCCTCCGAGTTTGTATCAGGAAAACTAGTGTGACACATTTCTCTAGGAGAACCAACAGCACCACCTCTTCCTCTCCAGTTCTCTTTTTATGGTTTTGTCAACAACCCTCAGGTGGGCCCTTCACACCCAGTACCACGCTGATTCTGTTCAGTCAGATGTTACAGGTTGACCACCAGTTGTCAATCCACCACATCACATTAGTAATTATATTGAAAAATAGTAATTGTGTTTCTGTAAAAATAAGAGATATAAAGACAGTGCCAGAAGCTAAAAATAAAAATTTATTAATTTGACATTGGTTATTTTTCAAGGTGTATTTAAAGCCAAGTTTATTTTATTCACATGCTTTAAATTAGAGAAAAAATTGGACAAATTTTTAATACTAATTAAATTTATTCAGGGTTTTTGTTCGAGTGAAGTACCAAAGATTAAAAATTTATGTTAAGTGTAATTTAAATGTAGTAAAGTAGTTTTATTTTCAATCTATATTCAAACTATTAATATTTTAATTAACATTTTGTTCACTCATTTTAATAACAATGATCTAACTTTGTCAAATAATGATCATAATTACATTTTACACTTTGATAGAAACTTCTGAGTGCTAATTATTTCATATTAATGCACTCATTAAATGTATTTGAGATATAAACACATTTGGATGCTGTCAAATTCAATTTTGCAAAAAGAAGAATCCTAAGTCATAACTTTGAAAATTCAACTTACAATTCTAACTTGGCAAATTAAATAAATCAAAGCTACATATTCAGAGAACATGAAAGGGGTAAACTTCATTAAAGATATTCAAATTTCAGTAATGTTTTTGAAATCTAAGATTTAAAGTATTTCCTTTTCTTATAACTATTTACCTACTAAAATTTCTACTTGTATTTATCTTAACATTGCTTAAAAATAATAACACTTTATATTTCATACTATTTTTATGCATTAATTTTTATGCATTTCAGCATTGCTTTGAGTCTCAGCCAGGGAGCTCAAAGATTGGAACAGTTAAAAACAATATAATAAAATAATTACTCTCATGGAATACGGGTATTTCAACTTACAAGCAAAAAATACAGAGATTTCTGTTAACAGTCTAAGTTAAATTTAATAACATTTTATTTATAAATTCTTTCTTAATATATGAACAAGTACAACTTTAACGATATAATGTAAAGATGGAACTATAAGTGCATCACCTGGCCAGTACGTTCCATAACAGCCAGGCTTAGATAAAGACGAAGTTGAAGCAATGGTCTGATGTTCCAGGATATTACCTTGCAGGGAAAAATATCCTTTCAAGTTAAGCGGGGTAAAACCTGGTGGAAGTTATTTAACAGAAGCAGCAGTAGCACCAGGATGTCCTGCAAGACTCTTTCCATAGAGTCCACAGACTACAGCAAAGAAAGTAGAAAACTCTTAGCTCTCATGCTGTAACCTGGTGATAAGGTATGGAAATAAATATTTCATATGTTGCTATTTTGAATTTGTCTTTTCAAATTCATACTCTGGAAATGTGCTCTCTACTGCAACAGTGTTGGGAGGCTGGGCCTCAAGTGCTTGGGTTGAGCCCTCATGAACAGATTAAAAATGGTATAAAACAGATATGAGGACATCCAGCATATCTTGGAGACCGAGAAAGAAACTTCTTCAGATAACTAGTGCTGTAATTTTGGACTTCCTAGTGCTGGTGCTGCTGTTTTGGACTTCCCAGTCTTCAAAGTTGTGAAAAATTTCCATTTCTTTCTCTCTCACTCCCTGTTTCTCTATGTCTGCCTTTGTCTCTCTCTATCTCTCTCTATCTCTCTCCCTTCAATGCTAGGGTAGAACCACAGACTGCAGGCATGATAGGCAAGTGCTTTACCACTGAGCTATATCCTCAGTTCTTTTATTTTTAAAACAAAGACTCACTAAATTGTCCAGGTTAGTCTAAGACTTGAGATCCTCCTGCATCAGCCTCCTGAATAGTTAGAATAGGGGCATGTACCACATGCCCACTTAAATTTGTGGCTTTTTTAAACTACCCAGTCAGTAGGATTTTGTTGTAGTTGTACAAATGTACTAAGACACATGTCCATTATCAGAACACGTAAGTTTGACTGTAATCAGTTCTTCTATGTTAGTGTTGCCAATCAGCCTAGGGTTCTTTTCCTAGGTTCAGTTGGAAATTACGAATCTGCAAAGTGCAGCCTAGCTAGCAGACACTGAATAATGGTGGCTGCTAACAATTGACACAGCCAGCTTCTGGTCACTACCACTGCTAATCGTCATGATCTGATGCCACCTTGTGCTAGACACAGTAAATCAACCCTACCAGATGCTGTTGGTCTCTGCTGCTGGCCTTCATTGCCTGCCGGTCTCTGGTACTCTGCAGTGTTAATGGCTCTGAGTTTTTGTTGCTTTTATTTTTTTCTTTTGCTTATTTGTAAAAGACCTCTCTGTCCGTACTACTCAGGATAAAAATGCCAAGCACATTTACAGCACTTTTGGAGCTCACACTACCTGAGAAATAAATCATGAGCAGATTTATAGGAACACCCAAAAGAATGTATTTTAACAGAGCCTAAGCTGCAGCACGTGGAGATCAGTACGCAGGAGGGAGCCCTCCTAGAGTAAAATGTGAGAAGTGGCTGGGAGGGCTGCTTATGTATGGCCCATATCAGTGAAAGTAAGGACTAAAACCAGGAATCTTCTGGAAGGATTGCTTTGAGTGTTGCATATGCAAATAAAAGACCCAGATCCTTCCCTTACTGATTTTAGGGACTCCTGGGTGCCCTCTCTGGTCTTTAAAAATCCAGCAGAACCATCTGAAGTGGCTGGAGTGGGGAGAGGCACCACGGGGCATGGCTGCATTCATCCTGGTGTGGAGAGTGGTAGTGTGATAGCCAGAGAGGACATTCAAGCGAACCCTGCCAGTCCTTTAGAGTGCAAGGGCGAGCAAAACACTGCAAGAGGAAGGGGTAGGCAGCCACTAGATAAGTTACACCATCTAGGCAGCGGGGGAAAAAATGAGAAAGCATTTATTATAAAAACTAATAATGTCACATTTCAGTTGCTTACCATAAATATGGCTTTCTTACCCATGTTCCAAGAGGCTTTTAAGCTGGAGCTTATAGGAAACACTTTTCTTTCTTGAGTCTTATAGGATTCACTGAAGCATCACTATCTAAAGGGGAAGGGGATAAACAAAACCACAGAGATCATTCAAAGTATCAGCTGTAAGGTAGCAAATAACAACTTGTACATTACTAAATAGAATAAAGATATTGCTCAATTCTAATTGGAGAAAAATTAAATCTCAGGTTTAGACAATGGTTTGAACATTTTTTAAGAAAAAGAAAGGTGCTTATATAAAAAATTTGAGCTAGGTTCTAATTTTTAGAAACAGCACTCATGACACAGAGAAAGAAAATGTCAATACTATGAGTGAAACAGAAAGAAATAGAAAGAAAATTATTCTTATGTATACAACAGTAGTATTATAAAAAATACTAATGCTTTCTAATAAAGTAATTTTCTACCTATGTATTATTCCCTTAAAATGTTATTAAGATTTATGAGGCTTATATAAGTCAAAATTATGTCTTCCAAGAAATTCTCAGTTAAAATTTTTATATTTATCTTTAGCTTCTTGTATCCCTCACCACTCCTAAACTGACTTTTCTTTTTATTTTAATCTTTAGATTACTCCCTAATATCATATTATTAATCTCCTACAAAAACTTTTATCCTCAATTCAGTGAAAGTCAGCTGTCAAGATGGCTAACACTGCTACTGCATTTTTTTAAGTTATAAATCATGCTTTTATATTTTATATAATCGCATAGATTTTATAGTTGATTCATATCATTTTTCTACCTTAGTCCTATGAATGAAATAATGATTTGCTTGTGATTATGTAGTAAGAGTAATTTGCTTAAACATTGAAGTATATTAATGTAAGTATATTAAATGTAAAATTAATTAAAATTATAAAATTATTAGTAATATACAGGAAAAAATAAACCTGATTAAAGGTGATAGGGAAAAGCTGGGTGTGATGGTATGTGCCTGTAATTTCAGTACTTGGGAGGCTGAGGTACAAGGATTGCTACAAGTTCAAGGTCAGCCTGGACTACACAGTGAGTTCAAGTCCAGCAGAGTGAAACCCTGTCTCAAAAAGGAGGCTGAGGTACAAGGATTGCTACAAGTTCAAGGTCAGCCTGGACTACACAGTGAGTTCAAGTCCAGCAGAGTGAAACCCTGTCTCAAAAAGACAAAAAAATAAAATGTGATAGAGAATGTCAACCAGGGGAATACAGCCTGGTACAACTGCTGTGGAAGTCAGTGTGGAGACATCTCGAAAAGCTAGCATAGGAGGTCCCATTTGGCCCAGCTATTCCCCTTCTCGGTATCAAAGCTCTTCAAAGTGTGGAAAATATGGAATTTCACACTGTTACTATTGTAATGTGGCACAAAGTAGTGAACAACCTATTTAGTATGAATCTGTATACTCATCTTAAAATATAAACAACATACTACCCCTTCGAATTGCTGTAGCAGGCATTGCATGTATACATAGCACAGTGCCTAGTCACTGTGATCTATAATCCCAGATTCTGTCTCAAAATAAAAAATAAAAAAAAAGCCAGGGATGCAGCTCAGTACAAGGTCCCTGGATTCAACCCCTAATACCACATTTCCCCCTCACCCAAAAAATGCAGTACCTGCCATATAATAGATTTTCAACAAATAATTATTGATATTTCCATTATTTGAATTCATTTTTTCTCTGTGTTAATGTGCATTTGATACTAGCACTTACCAAATTTTATACAGGTATTTCAAATATTGTTGAAAAAAGGGATTAATACCCAACCCCTGGACAGTTTTGTAGTTCTGTGGGCAGCCTAGTTTTCTCTTTTTTTTTTTTTTTTGCTTGTAGTTATTAAAAATGGTGGTAGAATATGTTGGGAATGCAATAACCTGAGGTAAGGGCAGACTGGCCAGGACAGTCCAAGCTTTGTTTCAATCTCCTCCTAAAAACAAGATGTTTTTCAACACTTTATCCCAGAGCATCCCATTAACTGAGGTATAAAACCCAGCTGTGCTGTTTCCAGGGTTCCTCAGCTGTGATGTACACTGCAGGACTTGTGCAGAGTCCTATTCCACCCCACACCTTGAAAGATCAACTCTCAATGAATCCTTTATCTGTCTGTAAATAACACATTTATTTCATTTAATGTATTATGTGTTTTCTGTCTCATGAAGGCTCAGAAATAGTAACCAGTCTGCAGTGAATCTACTTCACAAGTTTGGCATATCAAGCAAGATGTGATCTGATAGAATCATTGCATAATGGTGGATAGGATGGGGTAATAACTTCTACCCTGCACTTTGCCCAGGGCAACCTAATTTGCCTGGGGTATAGACTGGACATGTAGCTGGATATTAAGGGGAAGGAAGGTGATAAGTGGAATATGTCACTTCCTGATGGATTTAAATGGGCTGGTTGCATTAATTGAGGCAGAATGAAAGGGCAATAAAAATAAGTGAGTATAGCCCACAACCCCTTAACTGTTGGCAATTTAATGTGATTGCTCATTCCCAGGGCTAGGAAGTCACAAAGTAAGGTGCCTGAGAAGGGAAAAGGAGGTACTCAGACTACAACCAAGGTACCTAGGAAGGAATAAACTCTTCTGAAACAGGCCTTCGCAGACAGATGGGACTCACTACCTACATAGACATGCAGAAAGGACAAGGAGATCTTTTGCAGTCTAGTTATTGTGATTGTTTGGTAAGGGGACAATGCAGACCCCAATGTTTTGGGCTAATTGTACTGCTAAGATTGGGGCCTGATATTCCAAGTCACCATGAGAAACCAATAGCTCCTTTAACCCCGAGTTAAAAGGGACAAAATTAAAATGGTGACATTTGGTGAGTTTGAGTTTAACAAGCTTGTCCATGGTGTTATTTGCTGGTGGCTCTTAGCTATATGTGAATGGGACTCTGAGGCATTCTTGTCACCGTAATCATGATTCCCACTGCTAAATGCATTATTGGCATTGACACTGTGGTTACTTGTAAGCAGAATATTACTGCCACTTGAGTGAGTATGCCTCCTCCTAGTTAATATTTGACCCACAGCAGTGGGACATATTCATCCCTGCCTGCCATTCCAATCATATAATGGGTTCTTTAAACAATGAAAAAGCAGTACTACACACTTAGTATAGAATAATACTTGCTACAGATTAAAATGTTATAATCTACTCTGTTTTAATGGCCCAGTTCAGTTTAGCTAATTAAAAAAGTCATCTCAGTCATCCTAACAATGGACTGTCACAGATAGGATGCCAAGGCCACTTGAACATGTAGCCAAAACCATGTCCAAGATACAGTCAGGAAAAAAAATTCTGTCTCCATCAGCACTACTAATATAAAGGATGCCCAGTAGTTGGTAGGTCTTTTTCAGTACTGGAAATAATATGTTACCATCTGAGTGTTCTTTTAACCCTCTAAGTCAAAATGACAGCCAAAGCCACCAATTTTGAATGGAGGCTATTTGCAGCAGCAAGCCTTAGAAGGCATCCATAAAGCCATGGCCCAGGCGCTTCCTTTGAAAACTTTAGTGCCAGTCAGTCCAGTGGAATCACATATATATAACCTATTAAGTGCTAAGTGCATTATTGATTGAGGTCTGTGGCAGCACCAACTTGCCACTGGTTACATACAACTATGTATGCGTACAAATTTGGACACGTAAATTACCACAGGAGGCCGACACATATATCTCTTTTGTTTACATATAGCCCTTTGTTTACTGTTGGGTATTGGTGATGTTTGAGCATTTTATGGGCAATGTGTCACATGATACTGCAACAAGAACTGTCCGTTTTCACTTAGGCCCTTAGAAACCCCACCAATGAAACTATACAGATTAGCAGAGCCCAGTTATCAAAGGGAAACAACACATTCTATAATCAGCCCAGCCGAGACTTCAAGGAACGAGTAGGTTCCATGGACAAATGACCAGCTTACCAGTAGGAACTAGGGAAACTTAGGGGAGAATTTGACTCCCCCTCCTGTTACTTGGGGCCAAAGGCTCAGAAACCTACCTACTGACAGTGTGACATGGTTAGACAGCTTTGTGAAACATCAAGCAGACATGGTTCCCTGGGCTGCAGCTGCTATGTAATCAGTGAATAACTACCTTGTGACTGAGACTAACAATCATTCTTCCCTATTCAGTGAACTATGTGCAGTGATGATGTCACACAGGCCACCACAGCACTGTATCTTATTATATTACTATCAAATTTTGGGCTACTGCAAATAGCCTACCCCTTTGTCAAGGGAATGGCAACTGAGTAACTGGACAGATAAAGGATTTACCTATTTGAGAAATAAGACAACAGCTTGTTAGGTGTGATGCACAAATATATTTCATTTGTACTGGACCAACCATATCCAACCTGGAGAGGAATTTATGTCATGTTTTTGGATACCCAATGGAACTGTATTCTGACCAAGGACCATCCTTCTGTAAACAAGCAACATGACAATAGAGTGCACTCTCATGGAATACCATGGATATTCCAAGTGCCTTGTCATCCGCAGGTGAATAAACCCATTGAATGTTTAAAAGGCTGACACTCATAACTGCTGTAGCAAGGACCCTAAGGCAGACTATTTATAGAATAATCCTTCAATCTGACAAGAACATTGTAGACACTAAAACTGCCTCCCGGTCCAAGGGACATATGGCACTGACATGCATATTGAGAAACACGGAGGCCAGTCGAACTGGAGGTGATCCAGGTAGCTACTAGATTATGCTGTGGTTTGAACTCAATTTCATATTCCCAACCAGTCTCTTTCCTTTTTCCATTTAAAGTAGGGAAAATGGAAGGAGATATAGGGATAGGGATACAGCAGGAAGGGGAGGGGAAGAGAAATTGTATATTATATATTTAGTATATATCACAAATTCACACAAATAAATGAAAAAAAATTGAATGTGCTAGGAGTAATGTGCTGTTCAGACCACCATAGTTCTCATATGCTCTGATTCTAATCTAAATGTGATCCTTGGTGCCTGCCTCGTATGGGATCCCCCTGTAAGGGATCCCCCCAGAATGGAGGACAGGATCAAAGAATATCAATGTATTAAGTTCTCTCTAGCAGCACCAGGGATCCCTAATCCTTCTGGAGAAGGGAAATAGAATTAGATTTCATGACATCCCTTTTTGCACTGAGATGTATAGGTCTGGATCAAGCAATCAGGGCAACTGGAGCCTCCAAATTAATAGCCTCAAGACAGGAACAGACAGATTTACTGCATCAGTGCAAACCCTCCTCTCTCTGATATGTAGAGAACAGCTGAGACAGCAGGTGGGACATGTCAGTCCGATTTTCCATAAAGAAATGCAACAGAGGCCTGCAATCTTTGTGCCTTCCTAGAATTTACTGAGCTCCAGCAATTGACAGTAACCCAAGTTGGATGTACCACAACAGATCTTGTCAGAGTCCACACTGACCTTCATATACTGCCAGTGGTGACCTACACACCAACTTTCCTAATGCCATAGTGTGTACAAACAGAATTGAATCTCGAAGTCACTGAGAGAAGATTTGGTACCCACCATATGAAAAGAAGAGAGGCGTTCTTTCTTTAAGTTACTGTATTTTGTGGCAAAATGTCCACAGATGATTAATGTGACCACAGGTACTAAACCTTGAAGTTGATGCAGGATACTCCTTTGATCACAGGAAAAGAAGTATTCCAGTAGCAACAACAAAAATCCAAGAAATGAGATAGCACTGATCAATCATATCTTCAATAGGATTTGGCCAACAAGCACAAATACTTCCATACTCATGAGTGGACCACTAAATAATCAGGCAGGAGAAGGGGTGCAATACGGATCCAAAGATTGTTGTAGTCTGGAGATGATCCAAATATAGCATGGGAAATGTCACCCCTGAAAATCAGAGGTAGGGTCCTGCCTATTGGGTATGGTAAAAGTCCCCTAGATATTATCCCTGGAATGCAATTCACTATTGGAATATCAACCTAAAGCTTACTAGAGACATGCCAGGAGGAATGATAACTGTGTGTTATAGTGACGACTTTGTGTCCTGAATGGGCTCTTTGGCACCATACTGAAGAGTTGGTGCTCAGGAAAAATAGAAATGTGCACTTGAGCATAGCAGATACTGCTTCCTCTACTGCCACTGTCTTGCAGCCCAGTAGACATTGTTTACTGCTCTCAGGAAGATTGTTTTAGACAACAGAATTGCTAGATGGCTCCTTTTAGCCAAACTGGAAGTATTTTACTGAGAGGTAATTGCCAACACCTCCCTCTACACTGGGGTAAACATTTTTAGGATGTAGCTCATTGAGAAGGCCTGGGGTCAATCCTCAATACCAGAAAGAAAAAAAAAATGAATTAGGATTAAAGGATCCAACTTCCAAATATTTCTATTTATTCATTCTGCACTTTGATAGTGATCTGCTATTTGGTATTTTATTCCAATAATATAGACCATGAGTTCTAAAGTACCTGGATTAATATGTTTACACTTTCTTCCTAATGACGACATGGTACTAGCACTACAATTTGCTTTATTTAGTAGTTCCTTTGTCACACTGTTGTCCCTCTCTTGTTGGCCCCTCTAGACATTTCAGATGTTAGAAACATTCATAAAATGTGAAGCAAAAACGTTTCTAGTAGTTCATACAGTGAAGGAAAATAATTACTTCTAGGGTTACATCCTAATGAACCCCACATTTTCAAGAGCACTCTTTCTGGGTCTCTACTTGCTATCTTTCTACTATTTATGACTACTTTCTTAAGAAAACTACAGCTAAATCCCTGAATGTCTTAGTTAAAAATAAGATACCCAAGTATACTCATCATTTGTTTCAAAAGACAAATAAATGAAAAAGAAATGTATTCGACATTCCTGCTCTGACAACATCCACTAGTTGGCTGGATCTTTTCAAAAAAATGAGAGCTATTTTGAATGAAGATCCTATCTACACTGTGTGAATGTTGAAGACCTGAATGGTGGTTTCATATAGCCATGGCTTAAATTCCAGCTAGCAGACTTATGAGCCGCATGATTTGGGAAAAGTTACTTACCAACTCCAGTTCTTAGTGTTTTCCTCTATAATAACAGAGGATTTAATAAAAAATCCCTTAAATCCTGTATTATTACAAGGAGATTTAAAGGGATATTGTAAGGTAGGAAAATGTACACAGTCTTTCAGCATGGTAGTTAATAGTGAGCATTTTAAAAATTATAACTGTCATTCTCATCCTCCTTATCATCATCAATGTGTTAAAGACACAGACTGTAACAAAATTCATGAGATTTTATAATCAGAGCAGAAATGAGTAGGGTTCTCAGCTTTGACAAACTGACTCGAACATATTTTCTAACATTTAGTAACCATATCATAAAATGGTTTTGATGATAATATTACCTTGCATGATTATTACAGGATCAAAGATAATCTATTTTAAGTGCCCAGGATGAGCACCTTTTATAAGATAGCGTATTATTCCCCTTTGTTCTAAAAATGCTGTTCAATACTTGGGCACACAAATGCCTAGATGTGCCACTCACAAATTCAGTAAGGTATATTGCCGTGTGTTTTTAAGCAATCTGTGGCACTTTGAACACTGACAAAGAATGCTACTGTTATTGGCCTGGATATTTAAAGTAAGTTGCTTCAACACAATTTGTAGCAAAGTAACCAAAATTATACAGCATGTTTTGTACTTGACATTACTATGTATATAAATTTTGGTTATGTGCAGATCTGACTAGAGCGCTACACCACAGTTCTTTATTGTCTCTCTTTTTTAATGTTAGTGTTTTATTAAATTAATTTTAAACTGATACAAGAGACATAAAAATTTCACATGCTATCAGGGACCTGTGTAAGATTTCAATGCATAGATACCTTGTCTGATGTTTAAATCAGGCTAATACATGGTCTCACTCATACGTGGTATCTAAAGGAGTTGATGTCATAGACGCTGAGAGCTGAATGATGGTTAACAGAGACCAGGGAGAGTCATGCAGGAGGGAGGGGTCAGAAAAGGTTGATCAATGTGAACTAAGTTATAGTTAGGTAGAAGAAAGAACTTCTGATTAGCAATTGCACAGATACCTATGGATAAAAATAATTCCCTGCTCATTTCAAAAAGAAAAAAAAATGATTTAGAAAGTTTTCACCGCAGAGAAATGATCAGTATTTGATGACACTGTTCATCTTTTGATCAGAAATTTCTTGTAACCATCTGCCATGCTTTGGATGTGGTTTGAATGTATTTCCCAATGGTTCATGTGCTGGAAGTGTGGTACAGAAAGTGGTGATGTGCAGAAGTGGTAAAACCTGTGAGAGTTAAGGTTTAATGGGAGGTGTTTAGGCCGCTGAGGGGACCACCCTTGGAAAGGGTTTATGTAGTTCTGAGTACCGAACAGTTTCCGAAAAAGTAGGTGTTTCAGTCTAGCATTAGAATTCCTCTGGCTTCCTGTCTTTCCATGTGATTTTCTGCACATGTTCCCTCCATTGTGTGATATCTGCTCTTAAACCTTCACCAGAGGCAGTACAGAAAGACCTTCCTAATCTTGGACTTTCAATTTTGAAAATTATTGGTTAAATAACTTCTTTTCTAAGTATCCAGCCTTAGGTATTTTATTATAGGAACAAAAATCAGATCAGGAAACCATAACAATTCCTTAATAAATCCAAATCTACAAACCCAAGTTAAATCTGTAAATTCACTATTTTTTAAACTTTTAAATACATGTAGTTTATTCTTTTTCTTTAATGTTAAACATTACAAAATGTCCCTTAGAAAGTCTGTGGCCCTGCTGCTTATAGAACAAAGCTAGCTATGTTTCTGTGCTAAAATTTGTAATCTTTGTGATCTATTAACATATGAAAGTTTGCCATGATAATGTAAAGAAATAATTAATAATTCCTGTACAACCTTTCTTTTTCTATAATCTCTTTTCTACTTTTAACTCCTACTTTCTCTTTTTTTTTTTTAGAGATGAAAACAATTTATGAAGATGCATTTATTAAAATGATAGGGAGATATCAACATATAAAGCAACTTATACATGTTTTCAATTGTTCCATTTTAAGGAAAAAAAAGAAAAGGACACTAAAATAAAGTTCTTAATACATCTTATATAAGCAAAATGAATTAAAATATTTAATATAAAAATAAAATCATTAATATTCAGGTAATCATTTATATCTTGATGTAGTAATGATTTTCAAACCATCAAATCATTGTATAGTACACAAAGGAAAAGGATGACAATTTTAACTTCAAAAATTTTGACTTAGTAACTATTCAATACCAAAAGCA
>RJWM01042040.1:0-14577 GCA_004363535.1 Dasyprocta punctata | reverse complement strand
TGAATAATCCATCATCGGGATTTGAGTCCAGTATTGTTTTCAATGTGCTATTTAGTTTAATCTTATACTACCTCAACCTGCTTAACTTTATTAAATATGATGACAAAGACAGCTATTTTAAAGATAACAAAATATATTAGGGTAGCCTTTATTGATATTTGATCACCTTGTTTTGAAACCTGGTATTGCTTTCACTGTTCTGTTTTGAGGGATTTTAACCTATTTTGGTTTGTTTGATTGTATTACAACAGACAATATAGACAACTGCCTAGAAGATAATGTGAGGCATTATAGAAATCAACGTTGCATTACTATGTATTGCTTCCATTGTTTTATTTGTTATTGGTTTTATTCGGCACAATTTTGTTCACTTATATTAGGCCCAATGGCAAGGGCAATTATTTTGAAGACAATAAGAGGTATTACAAGGGGATAGGAGGAGGGAAGGAAGGGAAAAGGAAGAAGACATGGAGTTATATGAGGGTATACATAAGATGGTTAAAAAGACTATACTACTAAATGCATTAACTGGTGAGAGAGAACAGTTGATACTCATGATTAGATCAATTTTACATGTCTGTATCTGTCAGTCTGAGCAACCCCCTTGAAGGTAATGATATACAATGTTACAACCACTGTAAAATTCCAACCATCTCAGTTCCTAAACCTATAATGTTACAGTATCGGTTATGTTGTTGTTGTTTATTGGTCCCTTTAGCTTTTTGTTTCTCTTTTCTGTGACCATTCTTTTATTCTTTATTGGTTTCATTCTGAACTATATTGTTTGATTATATCAGGACTGACGATATGGGCAGTTATTTTAATGACAACAAGAGGTATTCTAAGGGCAAAGGAGGAAGGAAGGAAGGGAAAAGGAAAAAGACACAAATTTATAAATAGGTATACATAGGACAGTTAAAATGACTATATTACTGAATACATTAGCTATTGAAAAAGAACAGTTAATACTCACGATTAGATCAATGTTACATGTCTATATCTGTTAATCTGAACAACCCCTTTGAAGGTAACGATATGCAATATTGCAACTACTGTCAAATTTCAACCATCTCATTGTGTAAACCTATAATGATATCATATCAGATTTGTTGTTGTTGTTCATTTGTCTTTCTTGCTTTTTGTTTCTCTCTTCTGTGTCCATTTTCTCTTAAATAAAAAATAAAAATAAAAAATAAGCCAGCTGTGATGGCACATGCTTGTGATACCAGCAATGGGGGATGCTGAGGCAGGAGGAGCACAATTTCAATTCCTACCTGGGCAACTTAGTGAGATCCTGTCTCAAAATTAATTTTTTTTAAAAGAACTGGAGATTATCTCAGAGATAGAGCACCCCTGAATTTGACCTCTAGTGCCACATACACAAAAGTGAAATGAAATGATAGATAGATAGATAGACAGACAGACAGACAGGTGACATAAAAATAAATTTTAAAAAGGACACATGATAGTCTCAGGCTACTTTATTTTAGGTGATGGAGACTCACCTAACTACAGATGGTGGTGAAATCTGTTATGGTGGATGTATGCATCCAAGAAGGTTTGAGATAAAAGAGAAGTGAGCTAATTGTAGTGACTGGGGAAAGATGATAAATAACAAATGGGTAGAGGAAGATGATCCACTTAAGCAGATAAGAAGAGAGTGCTGCAGATCCCTGGAAATGTTTACGTTCATCTTATTTATGTAACAAATGGAATTGTAGCTAAATGAGTTCCCTTCTAGCCTCTAACATTCTGTGCTTGATATTTATAAATAAAATATATTTCATATCAGTGGGGTAGAAAAAAGTAACCATCAATTGATTATTGTTTTATATAGAGGATTATGAAGTTTTAAAAAGGAATTTTCGAAACAAGAGTGAAGAAATGGAAACTACTACAAATAAACTAAAAATGCAGTTAAAATCTGCACAATCTGAACTAGAGCAAACAAGGAATACCCTAAAATCAATGGAAGGATCTGACGGTCATGGTATGCTGTTTCTTTCTCTTCTGTTTTTGATTCCATTGGTCTTGATTTATTAAAATACAGAACCTACCACCTCTTAACTGTGCCAGGTGATGTGAGAAATGCACAGCCATAGACACTGATGGTGGTTGTCAGGTAACAGTAATTCTACTCAATTTTTAAAGAAAATGCTTGATTTAACCCCTAATATATCTCAAATTCCTGAACTATCTGAATCTTTCTTTTTTCCTGTGGCTGTTTGAATAATTTTAACAAATTTCAGCATATGTATAAGTCAACCAATTATTTTTAAGGTATAAATACAAGTCATTAATAATCTGAATTTAACTTCCTATTTTTCCCATGTGTATTACCTACATCAACTATAGATTTTTATGGATAACTAGCAGTTTCTGGTTTCTTTTCTGTGATTAAAAATAGGAAGGACTCTGAGTTCACGGAAAAGAAAGATTTGAGCTGGTATTTTTTGGACAATTGAATTCAGATGTCTTGTGCTCTGGGTGAATGATTTGGGGATGACAATGTGCAATGTATGTACCATCGTTGCCCCCTGATTGACATGTTTCGAAATTTTATTTTAGTTTTTTTTGTTCTTTTTTTTTCTTTTTCTCCTTGAAATAAAATGAATTTGGAAAAAAATAAAAATAGGATCCCTGGATGTGGAACTACAGGATGAGGCGTACCTTGTCATCACCTGGATGTGTTCCCTCTTTCTCTTGCTGCCCACACTGACCCAGATAGGCATTGTCATTTCTTTCTTTTTTAAAGAGGATAAAACAGAATAAAACCAATCAAAACAAACCAGCATAAGAGATACAGGACTTTAAAACATTATGAAATCAACAATAGTTACCATAATGCCTTTTGATGTCTTCAAAATAGCTGTAGATAACTTTGGACATAGTAAAAATCAAACAGAACAGAATAGAATAGAAACAATAAAAGCAAAACAATGAATGCAATAAAGGATTTCAAAACAAGGCAATAGTAAATCCAAAACTGCTACCATAATATATCTTGCTATCCTTGAAATAGCTTCTCCTGCCATCAGATTTAACATAAAATAAAAGAGAATAAAACCCAACCCAACAAAACAATGAAAATGATATGGAACCTCAAAATAAGACCATAGGGAATCAACAATGGCTACAACCCTCAGAAGGAGATCCCCCTAGTTGCCACACTGCATGTCTATATCCTCTGAACCTATGATCAGACCACTGGCCCTAGACCTGCAATGTTAGTGAAACATGAAAGCACCACAGGCATCCAATTGCATGTCACCTCCATAGCTACCATCACAGCCTATGTTTCTCTGGATAAGCCAGTTGCTTACTGGGGTGGAGGTGGGGGTTGGTTGGTACTTCTTGTTTGCCAGCCCATGCACTGGAAGGGGCTGGAGTCTGGCTGTTCCCAGTCTTGCCACGACCTGCAAATGGCACTGGTTCCCATACTGGGCTTGTTTGCTGGTGCGGTCATTGTTTTTTCCCCCACTAGTCTACAAATTGTGCTCACTCACGGGGAGAGGCTTGGGTTCAGCTGTTCCCAGTCCACCAGTAGCCCATGAAATGGCACTGGTTCCCAGACTGGGCTTGTTTGCTGGTGCGGCCATTGTTCTCTCTCCCCGCAGTAGCATTATCTTAATGATATTAATGAGTATGATCTCTGCCATAGAGAGATGCAGTGCTCTGTCCTTTTCAGTTGTCCCTGTCATTGTTGGTATGGCTATGTTAGCATGTTACCAGGCTGGGTCTGAGAGTTCCCCAAACCTAGCCCACCCTACTGTGTAGAAGACTCACTGACTTACATCATGAAAAATGAATTTTCAAGACAAGTCAGAAAGAGGCACAAGTAGTGTGTGTTAAACAGAGACAGAAATTATAAAGACACACTTGAAGGGCATGTGGGCCCGCAAAGAAATGAGATGCATTATAGTTTGGAATTGAACACATTTGTATTTTTCTCAAAGCAGTGAAAAGCTGGGGAAAAAATGCCCACTCATCCTCCTCTCCCTCAAAATGGTCCCAGCCCATTTGCAGGCACAGATTTTTTTTTTTCTTTTGATAGGTGATTTAAACATTTTCTGCCTTCACTTAATCTGTTGTTTACTTTCTTAATTGGACCAATTTAGCGGCTTCTAGTGATGGGTCTGTGGAGAAGGTATGTAAATCTGGCCAAGGCCTGTTGACAGTGGAGCTATCCTTATCTCAGGGCCAGGCTCTTATTCCTTACTTCCTTAATTGAGCCCATTTATTTCCTGTTCATGGTGGGTCCCATAGAAAAGCCGTGTAAATCTAGTCAAGGAATGTTGGCATGGGGCTGTCTTGGGTGACTTTGGTTAAGTCCTAGAAGCTGCAGTCTTCTTAAAAGTACAATTTTTGATTATTATTTCTGATTGACGTTGTCTTCTTTCTACCTATCTTCTTTCTTTTTTTTCCTATCATTTCTTTTATCCTATCTCAAGTTGACTGTAAGAATATTTACCAAATTTAAGTATACATTTTTCTGAGCTGGGGTGTAGTTCAGTGGTTGAGCACTTGCCTAGCATTCACAGAGCCCCAGGTTCAATCCCGAGCACTCAGAAAAAGAAAAACCAAACAAACAAAAGACATTAAAAAAAACCTAAAATATACATTTTTAGTTCTCAGTATTTTTTAGTGTTAAAAGACCCACATGTGTTTTGGTAGAACATATACTAAAATTGGAATGATACACTGTAATTCCAGTACAAAGGTGACATGAACAATCTACACTGCTCATATTTTGTGTGGTACTTGATAGTTTGGCTTTGTTAGTTGACACTGACAAAATGGTGTTTGGAGAGATTGCCTGAAAGGTCTATTCTGGTTCCAGTTCTGTATTCCCACCTTCAGAGAGCCCTGTCTCAATACCCTCAGACATCTCCATGGCCACTTAGTTCCTGCTGCAATTATCAAGTTAGTGTAGTCCTTGAATTTTCATTCAAACACTTGTTTTTAGTGATTAAACTCAGTTTAAATATGCTTGTAATCCCCGCACTCTGGGAGGTTCCATCAGCTTAAATAATTAAGCTCAGCCCAGGCAACTTAATAATTTAGAGAGACCCTGGATCAAAATAAAAATTAAAAAGGCCTGGGATGGTAGCTCAGCATGATGGCCCTGGGTTCAATCCCCAGTACTGCCCCTCCAAAATCAGCTTAAACTAAAAAAGATTTGTTTGAGATAATTAAGGCCAACCATGATCCACTTACTCAGACTAGAGTTCTTCCAAGTGCTGAGCAAATGTTAGACTTTGGATTTATTAATAAATCAATGTACTGTGCCTATGTTAACCCTTTTTAAAAAAAATATTCAGTAGAAGAACCATGCTTTGCTAATGAGAAGTCATAGCCTTCATTCTCTCTGATAGTTTTTTGTTTTGATTTTTTTTTTTTTTTTGAGACAGGGTCTCACTGGTGGTTCAGGATGGCCTTGAACTCACGATGATCCTCCTGCCTCAGCCTTCCAAGTACTGACATACCAGGTGTGCACCACCATACCCGGCTAATAGTTTATTTTTAATGAATGGGGCGTTTTCTTTTTAACCTGTAGGCTATAACCAGACCCACTGCAGAATGGTGGCATTTTCAAACCTCAACTGACATTAAAGAAAGAAAACCGTAGTGTCTTCTGATTGAATTCCTAAGCAAGGATAAGCTTCATGTATCTTTGAAATGGCCTGTGATGTTTTAAGTCTTCCATGCCTCATAACCGTCTGTCGAGAACCTTCTTATCCTGTCACTAGTTTTCCAAAAGTAATATATATGCTTCTGGTGGCAGTCCAGCCACTGAGACTGCGGTGAGTTGTAAGCACATGACACTAACTGTGAGACTGACAATTGAATGTTTGTGGTATCACTGGAATCTTTAAAAAGATCTTCAGTAGTAAGTGTCTTGTGGTATTTTAAATGTTAGTTTCTGAGAAAAGCATTTTAGCAAAACTAAATATTTATTATTCCTTATATCACTAGGTATTTTTATATATGTATTTTCTATACAAATGAGTTTGGTCAGTATTATTGTTACCATTGGAAATATGTCAACTTACAGTGGTCAATGAAATTAATTCCAGTAGCAAAAAACCATGAGGCATAAATTTTGCCAGCTCACAATCTCTGAGTAGTTGCTGAAAATTGTTATGTTCCAGTATTGTGAATCCAGAAGACTTTTTGTCCCTTGAAAATGCCCAAGTGCTCTGAAGAATTGTATTTGTCACCTTCCTATAAATTATAGCAAAGCACAGGACAAATCTCAGTGACCTCTTAGGTTTATAAATGTTAAAAACTAAAGCACAGCCAGGCCTGGTGATGCATACCTGTAATTCCAACACTTGGGAGACTGAGGCAGGAGAATCACTGCAAGTTTGAAACCATCCTGGGCTACATAGTGAACTCAAGGTCAGCCTGGACTACACAGTGACTCTGTCTCAAAAAATAAATAAGTAAATAAATAAATAAATAAAGCACAGTGTTCTTTTTTTTCCCCTCCCCCCATTCCTAGCTATGAAAGTGGCAATGGGTATGCAAAAGCAAATCACAGCCAAAAGAGGTCAGATAGATGCCCTTCAGAGCAAGATCCAGTTTTTGGAAGATGCCATGACAAATGCAAATAAGGTAGGCCCTTGTCCCACAGTGGGGGACACCAGCATGTTTGCTCATTAATACACTACAGGACCAAATAGAACACAGCAGAGGTGCAGAGTGTAGGCGGGAAAAGGAAAGCTTATTTAGGACTGAGAGAACAGGGGCAGGGTTCCTGAAGGAGGACTAGAGGAGGACTTCTAGGGTTTTAATTACAGGAAGTGGTCAAAGGACATGCCTGGTAGAGGAGGAGGGAATGATTATAAATGAGGTACATCCAGACATCCAGTTCTGTTACACTGTGACATGTGTGTTCCTAAAATCCACTGTGCTGTACAGAACTGCACAGAGGTTATGGAAACAATGAAATTAGCAACACCAAGGTAACACAAATTTCATCTGGGACAGAGAAACGGAGGAACCTAGTCAGAGTGGTACCACAGCTTTATACATGTTAAATAATTAACAAATACTTTAAGTGCAACTCTTTATCTTCAAAACAATCAGAAGTGTGCTGTGGAAATATCCATGAAGAATTATACCTTGTATATTACTATACAGGGTGGAAGGAGGGTTTTCTAGAATACTAGATATGATGGATATGGCTCATAGCTTAAGGTAAATCGAGGCACAAGGCAGGTAAGTGTGTGAAGCATGTGCATGTACGTAGGCTTTTCATGTATTCTTATTTAAGTCTGTGTGGTTAATTGCACTTTTGCATTGACTTTGTTTTCATGAAGAAAACTGGTATTCTGGTTGTGCATAAGGCAACATGAAATTTGTGCTATACGCAAATATTCTCTGATGTCAGTCACTTTGGAACAAATTTGCATTTTCAAGATTTATTAAAGAATCGACCATAGTGAAGATGAGAAAGTAGAAAATAGTAAGTGCAGCTAAAGTAATCATTACCCATGATGAACCGCCAGAATATAGCTAAATATTTACAAATATTTTACATACATACCTTTGTGAAATCATCTTATGAACCTGCTTATTTCCTCTTTCTGTCTTATTTCCTTTTTTCCTCCCTTCTTTTTCTCTTCTCCAAGACTTACTCTTCTTCTTTCTCTTCTCATTATTTGTGTTTGGGAAACTAAAGCAGTGCTTATCTTCCCTGCTGGTACTTAGGGCTGTAAGAAGTGACTGCCTGTTTCCAACCAACAAACCTGACCCTCCCCTACAAAAGAAAGGTAGTCAGCATAATTCATGACATTGTCTCAAACAAAAGGGAGGAAGCCTGTAAAATTAGTCTACCTTTCTTTCCAAAGCGTATACTGATCACCCTCATCAGAAGAGGAAAAATCGTTTGCTAGAGATGTGTATGCAGTGACAACCCCTACCTACCTTAATTATTTTGAACATTTTTCACTACGAAAAAAATATGGCAGCTCAAAGAAATATAGACTCAAATAACTGATTCTATATTTTACTTTTGTCTATTCCATGGTGCTTTTTTACAGAAACAAACTAATATTAGAAATTTTGTTTAATGCTTAAGATTATCTTATTAGTAAGCTCATTTTATCACTGTCCTGCTAAGTGACTTGAAGGCAGGAACTCTGTCTCATTTGTTTTTATGTCACAGAATCTATAATGTATATTTTAAAATGAATAATCTTGGAGATAAAGTAGAAGCTCACAAGGAATAACAGTAGGAAAGGAAGAAGTTAAATTACCATTATTCACAGACTACATGATATTCTACATAGAAGACCCCAAACACTCCACCAAAAGACTTCTAGATTTAATAAACAAATTCAGTGGCATAGCTGGATACCAAGTCAACATTCAAAACTCAATAGCATTCCTGTACACAAATAACAAACTCACTGAGAGAGAAATGGGAAACAACACCTTTCATGACAGCATGCAAAATCAATCTAATGAGGGAAGTAAAAGACCTCTACATTGAAAACTATAAAAATTTCAAATATATTAATCATTTTTTAAATCTCTTATTTAAAATAAATTTTAGTAAAATTTGGTGCATGATTACTCAATTGCAATACCAATTTGATATGTGATTACTTAATACCAAAATACTCTGTCTTTTGTTAGACACATAGTTCTTTATATTTTGTAAATTTCATCAAAGACACCTAATAAGTAATTAACTGGATGCAGTGGTGCATGCCTGTAATCCCAGCACTCTGGGAGGCTGAGACAAGAGAATAACAAGTTAGAGCCCTACCTGGGCAAATTAATGACTTAGCAAGACCCTGTCTCAAAATAAGAAAACAAAAGACAAGATGTAGCTTAGTTGGAAAGTCCTGGATTCAATTCTCAGTACAAAACAACAACAACAACAACAAACTAATGATAATAGAAGTGATGAAAATAGAGAATATGTAATAACACATTTCTTACAACTCCCAACTTCTCCTCAGAGTAAATGGCATATGAGTTAAATATTTCTAATTTAAGATCGTTTAATAAAAGCTTTATTTTTCATGTCTCTCAGTATCTACATCAGCAAAGTATTTCTGATTTTTTTTCTTCTATAATTGTAGGAGAAACATTTTTTGAAAGAAGAGAAGAATAAACTTAGCCAGGAACTGAGCACTGTTGCAACAGAAAAAAACAAGATGGCAGGGGAGCTGGAAGTTCTGCGGTCTCAGGAACGCCGCTTAAAGGAAAAGGTTGCTAATATGGAAGTTGCTCTTGATAAGGTAGTTATTAACCACGTAAGTCAGGTAATTATCATCCAAATAGTTATTAACTGGAGAGAATTTGTATTAGTCACTTTCCTGTCACCAGAGCAAAATATCCAACACCCACAGTTTAAAGGAGGAGAGGGTCACCTTGACTCAGTTTCACCCCACGATTGGCTGGCTCCAGGGCAGAAATGGCACAGTAAAAAGCATGGCTGAGGAAGACTGCTCACCTCATGGCAGCCAGGAAGCAGAGAGAGACGGGAGGAGCTGGGGATAAGAGTGAGCTTCCAACTCACACCCCCAGTACTCACACCCCCAATGACCCCACTTCCAAATGTGAGACTTTAGCGGGGCCTTTTAAGTCTCAGCTTTAACAGAACTGTTTGAATGAAAGTTCTGTGTAGGAAGGGCTGAACCTGTCAACCTGTATCATGTCCCAGTCACTTAGTACAGGGAAAAGCTCTGTCATCTAGAGGCTCTTCTGGCTTCGAAATAGTCGTATTGCACACTGTTTGCCAACTTCCCTTTTCTAGGTTAACCCAGCAGTGACCCAATAAATAACGCCTCCCTGAGCATTAACTTAACCATTAAAGAACAACCTGTGTAGTGGGTCTCTTTAATGTCAGTAAAGTGTAAGATTGTACTAATGTCTGGTCCCTGGTGGAAAAGAGCAGAAAATGCAGGTAGAAGACACACCCTGAAGAATGGGAAAGGTCAGTGACACTATGTTTATCATTACACTTTATTAGAGGAGAGTAAATGCGGCTTCCTGTTACACAGAAACTTTGGAAGCCTAAAATTCTACCTAAATCAATGCTTGCTTCCCAAGAAAGCAGAGCCTTTGCGTTAGATAAAACAATCTGTCATCCCACTATGCCAGCTTCGCTTCTTGCAACATGCTTATACTGACTCGAGAAATTTCAGTTGTGGTTATGTTTGTATGAATTTTTATACTTTGCTAATTTTCTAAAACTGTTTTCTCATTCCATCCTTAGGCCAGGCATACTTTTGAGTACCATCCATGTATTAAATGCTGTGTAGATGCCGAGGATGTAAAAGATAAAGATCCAGTAACAGATCATTAGAATGTAGTATACCAGGACTGGGTGGTTCGTTTCCTGGGAGAGATGGCAGCTCTACATTTATAGGTTTATAACATAAAAGCACATAAAGAATGGAGGTTAAAAAATAACTAAAAATCTATTTTAAAAAAAAGAATGGAGGATAAATCGCTTGTGGTTGCTTGATTGTAGGCATCTTTGCAGTTTGCAGAATGTCAAGATATAATACAGCGTCAGGAGCAGGAATCTGTTCACCTAAAACTTCAGCACACTTTGGATGTAAAAGTAAGGTTTTTCCCATCATAAATAGTAATTTAAGCAGAAATAATGCTTTTGCCTGATACTTATATTTTCTTTAAATACTTTACATATATTTAAATGTACTTTCAATATTATCTGATATTAGCAATTATAAAATCTGTACATTGTTACACACTCTACCAATCTTTTTCACATGAGATAACAAATTAAAGCACCACACTTTATTCCCAGTTGGTAATAAATGAAACACAAACAAGTTTTGTAAGTACTTACCCAAGGGTCACCTCATAGAAGTATTGTCAACACATAGTTGTTAAGCAAGTGCAAAGACCCAGAGAGCTAGGGTGTTTGGCTTGTTTGTGGAGTAGCAAAACTGATGTAATCTATGAGAGGGATGTATTTTTTAAAAACTGTATACTGCACTGGAATGTGTACCTTTTTAAATTTTTTAAATTTAATTTAATTTTATTTTATTTTTTGAGTCAGGTTCTCACTGTGTAGTTCAAGCTGGCCTGGAACTTGCTTATGTAGCCTAGGCTGTCCACAAAGTCACAGTGATCCTCCTGCCTCAGCCGCCTGAGTGCTGGAATTATAGGCCTGCACCACCAGGATGCAAACATGTTTTAAATTCTTCATAATGCATTTTGTGTACAAAATTAAAAATGCATTTTGATTTCATAATTCTTTGTAGTTGTAAGTTGGTGTTATTTTGCTCATACTTCCATTGTTTTCCAGGAGCTTCAGGGCCCTGGATATACCTCAAATTCTTCAATGAAACCACGCCTGCTCCAACCAGCCTCTGGTACCCGTACGCATTCTAATGTACCATCTTCCCAGTCTACAGCAAGCTTCCTCTCACATGTGAGTAACTGCTCTTATATTAGGTGATACCAGGGACTGACATGTAAGTAATTTTAAGTTGGGGGAAATATTTTTAAAATGTATTTATAAGCCAGGCGTGATGGCTTATGCCTGTAATCCCAGCACTTGGGAGGCTAAGGCAGGAGGATTGTTGCAAGTTCGAGACCAGCCTGGGCTATGAAGTGAGCTCAAGGCCTGCCTGAACTGCTTAGTGAGACCTTGTCTCAAAAAGACAAAAAAAATGTATCTATAACTAACATTTTTGGTTACTAGATTTTACATTTATACATTTTCCTAAAAATCCAGTGGCATCCAGATGAATTAGAATGTTCCTTAACTATTTGGTGTTTTCTTAAGGAAAACATAATGAAAATATTTAGTTGGGGGGCCAGGGATTTAGGTTAGCGGCAAAGCACCTGCCAGGCAAACACAAGGTCCTAAGTTTGATTTCCGGTACCGAAAAAATCATTATATATATTCAGTGGCTTTAACAGTAATTATCATAATAAAGTATTTAATAGTATTCAATTCTTTGGTTATTTTCATCATAAGCAATTTCAGATTACAAAGCAAACACTGAGGTGGCTAAAATAGGCATCACTTCAAATACCAAGGGCAAGTTGGTGGTATGTATTCTACCAAGATGAAAACCATTCAGTGTATATTGTTTCCTTGTGCACTTATTTATAATAAATACTTAATTAATCATAAAATACTTTTATTTCTTCCAGTTAAAATGTTAATAACGCCAGGCGTGGTGGCACATGCCTTTAATCCCAGCACTCGGCAGGCTGAGGTAGGAGGAGCTTTGTGAGTTCGAGGCCCGCTTGGGCTACAACGTGAGTGCAAGGCCGGCCTGAGCTACATAGTGCAACCCTGCCTCAAAAACTAGGGCTGGGAGTTTGACTCAGTGGCTTAAGCACCTGTCTGGCAGGCGCGAAGTTGTGAGTTTGATCCCTGGTACCGCAAAAAAAATAAATAAATAAATAAAAATGTTAATAACTTTGGAATATTTTTTAGTTTAACCTTTTATACTTTTATAACTCAAGAAAAAATATGCACAATGTAAAATCAGGCTTAATCTCCTTTGAAGATACATAATTGTCTTATAAGCAGTATTTAACTCTAACTCTTAAAAAAAAAAAAGACTCCATAAATCACACATGGAAATCAGTTTCACTAGTTAAGTCTTATCTTTTTTTTACTTTTAAAAATTGTTAATAGTACATGTTTGCAACATATGCAGTTTACAGTCATCTTGGGGAGTGGGTACATGAATATAATTGTCTTGGTTACTTTTCTCTCATTGTTGAGACAAAATACCTGATGTCCAAAATGAAGGAAGGAAAGGTTTATTTATCTTACAGTTTTGGAGGTTTCAGCCCATACTGAGCTGGCCCCAAGGCACGGTGGCATGGCTGAGGGGCAAACATTTATGGTGGCCGCAGGCAGTAAAAGCCAAAATCACGCCACCTTCCCTCCCCTATATTGTATGCCGGTTACCCACCCCTGGGCGGGTATAGCACTCACGCCACCAATCCCAGTGCTAAACAACAAACCAATGGCAAATGCTAGGTTCAGCCACCTCCATGACTGAATGAGGCTTGGGAGGCCACCTAGACACAAACCATAACAATAATACAGCTTGTTTCCTTATTCAAAATCCCCTCCCTTCTATCTCCCCTCCTTCCCTCCCTCTTCTAATTCCTCATCCCAATTTTCATTCTTGTTGATGTTATTAATCTTAGCTTATGTTATTGTTATAATGTTTACATTCAATGAGGTTATTAGTTTCCTGTATCTTTTTTCTATTTATTTTCCCTCCTTCTCCCTTGTTCCCTTGTAGCACTTCCCTATTGCAAGAGATCTGTCTCCTTGTCCCCCTTTTTTTTTTTTTTTTTATTGTGGCACCGGGGATCGAACTCACAGCCTCACACCTGCCAGACAGGCGCTTAAGCTGCTGAGCCAAACTCCCGGCCCTGGTTTTTTGAGGCAGGGTTGCACTATGTAGCTCAGGCAAGCCTTGCGCTCACGTTGTAGCCCAAGCCAGCCTCAAACTCACAATGCTCCACCTACCTCAGCCTCCTGAGTGCTGGGATTAAAGACATGCGCCACCACGCCCGGCTTCCTTGTCCCCTTTTATCCATCATTTATTATTCTATTTGTGGTTTGCCTCATTCACATGAGAGCTACCAAATGGTATTTTGGTTTGTGTTCTGATTTTTTTTCACTCAACATATTTTCCAGGTGCATCCATTTTCCTACAAATGTCTCGAATGTGTCACTCTTTATATAGTTAAGTAATATTCTATTATATATAGATACCACATTTTCTTTATGCAGTCATCTGTTAATGGTTATAAAGGTTGCTTCAAGGATTTAGCTATTACATTGGTATGAATATATCACTGTAGTATGATATTTTATGCTCTTTGGGGAAGATACTTAGCAGGAAGATAGCTAGGTCTTATTGAATTTCTAATTTCAGTTCTTTGAGAAATCTCTGTACTGATTTCCATAATGGTTGTTCTAGTTTACATTCAAACCAACAATAAAAGAGAGTTCGTTTTTCATCACAGCCTCACCAGTATTTGCTATTGCTTGATTTCTTAATGATTGCTTTTTTTTTTTTTTTTTTTTTTTTTTGGTACTAGGGATCAAACTCACAACTTTTTGCTTACCAGGCAGGCACTTGAGGCACTGAGCTACACACCCAGATGATTGCTATTCTTTCCACAGTAAGATGGAATCTTAGCATTGTTTTGATTTGCATTTCTTTAATGACCAGAGAAGTTGAACATCTTTTTCATGTATTTGTTAACTTCCTCCATGAAGTATCTGTTCATTTCTCTTGCCCATTTCTTGATCGGGTCTTTAATTTTAGTTGGCTTAATTTTTTTTTTTAGATCTTTATATATTCTAGATATAGATCCTCTGTCTGAGGAGTAGCTGGCAAAATTTTTTTCCCATTCTGTATGTTTTCTCTTCACTGTACTGATTGATTCTTTTGCTGCACAGAAGCTTTTTAGTCTGATATAATCCCATTTCTTGATTCTTGTAGTTATTGTGCAATTAAAGTTTTATTTAGAAAGTCTTTCCTTACACCTGTGTCTTCAAGTGTTTTACCTACTTTGTCTTCCAGTAGGTTTAAT
>RJWM01042039.1:0-14580 GCA_004363535.1 Dasyprocta punctata | reverse complement strand
GCAACCAAGGAACGTCAACCAACTTTTGTTTTGTAGATTTGGCCAGGCCTCTGGTCAGCCACACAAGCATCTCTTTACAGCAGGCAATGTAGCTAGTATGGGGGATTCTCTTCTGCCTTGTCTTTTATTATTAATAAAATATTTTTAAAAAAAGAAGTGTCTTATATAGTTGGGTGCTCCCATATTCGGTGCATATATATTTATGATTGTAATCTCTTCCTCTTGAAGTTTTCCCCTAACAAGTATGTAGTGACCTTCTTTATATCCTTTGATCATTCTCGGTTTGAAGTTTGCACTGTCTGCAAACATAATAGCTACCCCTGCTGTTTTCGGTGTTACTGTTGCATGGAGTATTGTCTCCAGTCTTTGATTTTTAGTCCGTGAATTTCCTTTTGAGTGAAATGTATTTCTTGTATACAGTATATTGTTGGGTTTTGTTTCCTAACCCACTCTGCTAGTCTGTTTCTTTTTATTGGTGAGTTGAGACCATTTACATTGATTGATATAACTGATATGAACTGACTCATCCCTGTCATTATATCTTTCTGTTGGTGGTTTTCTATATTTTCTGTTTAATTATTTGCCCATCTTAGTGGTGTCCTTTTGTTGTTCTTAAGATTGTAGTTATCTTTGTCTCTTTCTACAGTGTCTTTCAGAACTCTTGGTAGTGTTGGTTTGGTGGCCATGAATTTCTTCAGTTGTCCTTTGTCATGAAAGTATCTTATTTCTCCATCAATTTTAAAGATAGTTTTGCAGGTACATCAATCTGGGTTGAAAGTTGTTTTCTTTCAGGATTTGAAATACTTCACTCCAAGCTCTTCTAGACTTAAAGGTTTGTGTTGAGAAGTCTGCCGTGATTCTGATAGGCTTTCCTTCATAGGTGATCTGTTTCTTTTCTCTGACAGCTTTTAGTATTTTGTTCTTGTGCTGTATTTCTGATACCCTAATTACTATATGTCTGGGTGAAGTTTTATTTTGGTTATGGTTAATTGGGGTTCTGTATGCCTCACTTCTTTGTATATCAGATAGTCTGCCCATGTTTGGACAATTTTCTGGTACTATTTCTGTGAATAGTCTTCACAGGTCATTAGCATTGATCCCTGCTTTTTGATTTATGCCTATTAATTTTATGTTATTTCTCTTGACATTGTCTTACAGCTGTTGAATTGTTGTTTCTTGGTTTCTTATTATTTTTAAGAGATATTTTCTTTTATGATCATAAGCTCCCATGGTGTCTTCAAGGTCTGAGATTTAATCTTCAGCTTCATTCAAGTGGTTTTTCAAACTTTCCATGGAATTTTTCATTTCCTGCTTTTCCCTTTGCATCTGTTTCATGCATTCTGTTTGTGTCTTGTATTGTTCATTCAACGTTTTGATCATTTTCTTAAGTTCTTCTATTTTTTTATCTTGCTCTTCTTTAGATACACACATTTCTTTAACAATGATTCTCATTTCATTTTTTAGCTGAAAGATTGTTTCTGATTTGAGTTTCTCTATAGCTTCATCAAGCTGTTTCTTTACTGCATTTTCTATCATTTCAGAAAGTTCAGTTGTGTGACTCCCACTGTCTTCCATTTCAGTGTCTCTTGGGTTTGTTCTCAGTGGGCTGGGGAATTGAGGCTGCCTCTTGGTCTTTCATTTTGTCATTTTCTTCTAGTGCCTATGTGGCTCTGTGTCCTGCAAGGCTGACTGGGCGTTCCCCTGGTGGGTCATGCTGATTCGCAAGACCCTAGTGCTCGATCCTGTGCACACCTGGTGAGGGTACACTCCCAGTGTGTGCTGGTGGAGGCTCCACCTTACTGGGTGGGGTTCAAGGCCTCCCTGTCCCAGGCAGCTAGGCCGAGCTTACCGTGGAGTGTGGCACCACCCAGACCCTGAGTCTGACTGCAAGGATTTCAGAACCTCTGGTGTGCCAGGGAAGCCTGGGCAAGTCCCAGACCTACAATGCCAGGGCTTTGCTCCTGGCTGGGCAGGCCCATGACCTCTAGGACCCGCTGCACTGGCTGCTTCACTGAAGAATGGAGCTCACGTGCACCCTGTCCTCTGGTGGGGAGAGCCCAAGCTCTCCAAGGCCCTGCAGCTATGCTGGCCAGTCCCTGACGAGCAGCTCTGGGGTCCTGAGCTGGACTGGGCTCAGTACCTCTGTGTCCTGTGATACTGACTGTGCATTCCCCTGGTGGGTCATGATGAATCACTGGACCCAGTAAAGCCGGATCCTGTGCACCTGATTTTTCTTATCTATTAGTGTTTCTTTTATGAAGTTGTGCTTACTGGTATTTGTTACATATGGTTACAGTTAACTATTCCTGTTCAAGGGTTCCCTTAACTAATATGCTGCGACCTCCTATGTCTTTTCTGATCAGTCTTAGCTTGAAATCCACTTTGTCTGAAATTAGAGTAGTAAGTCTTGCTTTTCTTCCGGGTTCCTGTTGTATGGAATATAGTTTTCCATACTTTTAGTTTTAACCTGTTAGTATCTTTCTGAATCAAATGCGTTTCTTGTATGCTGCATATTATTGAATTTTCTATCCTGATTTTTTTCTGTCAGTCTGTGTCTTTTGGTCGGGGAATTGAGAGCATCTGCTTTGAGAGTTATTATTGAGAGGAACTGAGTTATTCTTGTGTCTTAGTTACTTTTCTTTCATTGCTGGGACAAAATACCCAACACCCAAAATTATGAAAGAGAAGGGTTTATTTATCTCACATTTTGTGGAGGTTTTAGTCCATATTCATTGGACTGGGTGGCAAGGCAGAGGGGCAACTGTTGATAGCAGCAGAAGACAACAAAAACCATAAAAGCCAGTGGGGAAAGCAAGCCCCTTTAACTCTCTTGTATTGTCTGCAGATACCCACCCTAGGGCGGGTGTGGCTCTTTTACTCAAAATCCCAGCAGAAGAAAATGAACCAATCACAAATTCTAGATTCAGCTACATCTGAAAGCCCACCCTCCATGACTGACCACATGAAGCTATGGGGGAGGGGACATTCAGACACAAACCACAACCTCCTGTAAATGAATATTTTTGTTATTGATTTTCTCATTTTTCCCTTTTGTTTAGCTGTTTGTCCCACCAGGTATATTGATTCTTTTTTACTTATTGACATTATTGACTTCATTGTCTCTTTCTAGGATATCCTTGAGAAATTGTTGCAATTTTGCTTTAATGGTCATGAATTTCTTGAGGTGCTCCTTGTCATGGAAATACCTTATTTCTCCATCACTTTTAAAGTTTTGCAGGATACATTGGTCAAGATTGGAAGTTGTTATCTTTCAGAACTTGAAACAGATCACCTAAGACTTTCTGGCCTTTAAGGTTTATGTAGAGAAGTCTCCTATGAGTCTAATGGGTATAATTTTTATATGATTTTCCCCTTTCTCTTACAGTTTTTAATATTTTGCTACTGTCATAAACTTCTGGAATTTTGAGTATAACGTGTCATGGAGAGCTGCTCATTTAGTCATGCCTATTTGGTGTTCTATATGGCTCACTTATCTGTATGTTTATTTCTTTCTCTATATTTGAGAAGTTTTCTGCAATTATTTCTGTGAACAGGATTTCTTTTTGTCATTTGTGTTATCTTCTGATTTTTCATTTATTCCAATTATTCTTAGATTAGTGTTCTTTGCATCATCTAGCAGTTATTGAGTCAATTTTCCATTTTCTCTTGATGTTTTTAAGGTGTCTTTTTGTAATTGGTCTTTGAATGCATCATTGTCTTCTGTTTCTGAAATTCTGTCCTCACTTTTCTCCATCCTGTTGCCCACATTTTCAATATAAGTTTTAATCTCCTGGATTTCTGATTGAAACCTTTTCATGTACTCTAATTCTTAGATGAACAGTTCATTCATGTTTTGTATAATTTCGTTTAGCTCATCTAGTTTTCCGTTAGTGTCTTTTGAGATCACCTGCATCTTTTTGGTTATTACTTTCATTATATGTTTTGTTATAGCTTCTCTAATTCTCTTCCTGAATAACTCTTTGAGCTGCTTTTAACCTCCCCTGCTATATTTTTGAGCAATTTAGGTGTGTGGCTTATACTGTTCTGCCCTTTAGTCCCCCCTAGATTGGCTTTGGAGGAGTTGGAAGTTTTGGGGAGGGTTTTTTTTTTTTGCCTTTTCATCCCATATTTCCATTGCTTCTGTTTTGTTTTGTGTTGTGTTGTGTTGTGTTGTATTGTGTTGCACTGAGGCTTATGGATACTTATAGCCTAAAGACTTTTGTTATTAGTATGAAGATCTCTTCAGTTGCTGTTCAGTGATGCAATGTGGGTGTGGCTAAGTATAATCCTTTCCCACAGACCCAAGGTTGACCACCTCAGTTATTTTAAGAAAGTTTGCAGTGTAGTTAGTCCAACAACCAAGTTCTTTGGAAATGTACTCCAGTATTGTCAGTGTCACAAAGGAAATCTGAGTGTTGACTAATAGAGAAAGCAATAATTATGTGACTCTGTTAATATGAAGTGAAACAGCTATAGCATTACTTGAGACAACTTTGATATTATACCATAACAACCAGTTATGTGACAGTCTTCTTCTCAGAGAAGAAATCAGCAATTATGTTGTAAACATTAAGGTAATCCAGGTACTGACTTACAGCTAATATATACTAAATATTAAAACTATATATCTGCTAAAGGCTGAAAATAAATTAACAGTAATTTTTCAGAGTTAACTATCAAAATATTAACAAAGTCTTATAGTTACACTATTAAAAATGTAGGGCTTGGGAATGGGGAGATGCAGAAGGAAAATAGTTGGAATCTTAAACTGTATCATGAGAAGAAAGAGGGAGAGGTGGTACAAAGGATCTTTTTTGGGAGTAGAAGGATATCTGTAGAATTAGTAAGATAAGACAGAAAACTGGCAAGAAGCAGAAGATAAAAGAAAGATAGGGAGAAAAGAAAGAAATTATCCAGAGTAAAAATAAGAGAGAAGTAATCTAGGGGAGAAAAGTTAAAATGGAGAAGAGGAAAAAACAGAGAAATAAAAGAAGAAAAAGAGTTTAGAAGCAAATGTGAAGGACAAAGGAAGGTTATCCAAGCCTCAGGAAACTGGTGAAAAAGATACAAGGGAAGAAAAGATGAAAAAAATAAATGAGCAAAACAAAAACTGAAAATAGTGTTCACACTCACAAAAACAAGACGAAAAATAAACAATAAAAAACCAACTACATGAACAGAATTTTTTAAAAAGTAACAGGAAATTTTGCTTTGATTTCAAACCTGTGGTTACCCTACAGAGTCTACTGTTTTGTGACAATGTTCAATTCAAGGTGGGACTCTGCTCTCTCTGGTAGACAAAGGAGACAATCAGATCCCAGATACATGCTGCCAGCAAGCTGGCAGTAGGATTAGCGTGGTTTGCAGTTCTGGGACTTTCAAATCCAAGCAAATTCAGATTGAGCCTGGACTCTGGACAGTGGGGTGGCACCCGAGTTGTTTAGCTTATAATACTCTAGGTGTCTCTGCTGGTCTGACCATAGCTCTCTTTTCACGGATGTCTCCTGTGATTGTCCCTTACCCAGTCACTGTGGAACTTTAAGATTGAGAATCTTAGGTGAAGCCAATTCGTGCCTGCTCTGAGCCCCAGGTTCAGTTGCCGCTTCCCTAGAATGGCATCTGACCAAGCACTCTTTCCAGGTCATATGGCAGACACTTGGACTGGAGTCACTCACTAGCTGTTCTAATGCACAGCATCCATTGCTCCATTCCTCTGGTGCATTTCACCCTGAAGGCCTCTGGGATCAGTTGCTTTCACTGTGTCTCTGCAGATTCAGTTTTCCTTTCTCATGCCAGGAAGAAAGGGAAGAACGCCCTTTATTTTTTCTGTATTGTGGTCTGTCTCTTTAACTTCTCTGTAGGCTCCAATTATTTTCCCATCAGATTCTTCCTGAGTCCCAGAGATCCACCTCCATCTTTCTTTTCTTCCCCAAGTTGTCATATTCTAGTGTCTAGATTCCTAATCTAGGGGAGGCTAATTTGTTGTTGATTAATACTTCCCATCTACCCAAAAGTCAGTATTTCATTTTTGAAGGATAGTTTTGCTGGATATAGAATTATGAGTTAACTTTTTTCTTTCAGCACTTTAAACATGTAGTCTTATTGTGTCTGGCCTTCATGATTTCTGATGAGAAATTTGTTGTTAATCTCATGAAAGATTCCTTCTATATTTTGAGCCACTTTCCTTTGGCTTTTAAATTTCTCTTTGTCTTTTAACAATTTGATTAGAACATGCTTCAGTGTAAACCTTTTTTAGTGTACCCTACTTGTACTTAGTTGAAGTTCCTGGATATGTAGATTTATATCCTTCCTCAAATTTGACAAGTTTATAGTCATTATTTTTTCATATGTACTTTCTGCACCTTTCTTAATGTCTCATCCTTCTGAAATTTATATATATCAACATGATTTAGATAGACAAATAGATGGACCACAACACAGAAAAAGATTTATTTATTTATTTATTTATTTATTTGATGGTATCCCACAGGTTCCTGAGACTGTCCATTTTTGAAATTTTTGTTCTTCTACTCTCCAGACTATATGTGTGTCAGTGCTTGCAAGAGCTTGCAGGACTAGAGAAAGGCTCCTCAAAAAACTGCACATGCTATGAATCAGATTCAATTCAGGACACAAAAATTTCCCTACAATGGTTGCCCACAGAATCAAATGTAGAAGAATGCAAAATATCTGTTCACATCTTAGAGATCTGAAGGATCCAGCCAAAGATCTAGAACTCATGACAATGTCCAGTATGAATCTGCATCAGGAAGCTGAAGGATCTACAATGGAAGACAGGTCTGCACCAAGAGATTGAAAGGTCAGCATTAGAAGCCAGAGTCTGCACTGGCAGGCCAAAAGTCCAATTCTGGAAATGACAACTAAGGCAAAGGCAAAGGATGACTTTCCTCTGAAGAAAACAGCTGAAGCTCCTCAAAAGAAAGACAGCTGCAATGAAGATTTTCCAAGGAAAATCAGCTGAAATCCTTCCCTCCAGTCTCCTTTTATCCTGTTTCAATAACAATCCTCCTTAAAGTGGATCTTACATGCCCAGAACCATACTGATTCAGTCAGCTGGGTGTTCTCACTCAAGCTGACAATTAATCAATTAACCACCACACTAGATTTATCAAGTTCACTGATTTTTTTGCCTGTTCAAATCTGCAGTCGAACCCTTATAGTGAATTGTTCATTTTAGTGATTATATTTTTCAGATCCAGAATTTCTATTTTCTTTTATAATTTAAAAATAATGTCTCTGTTCCCCCCAACTTGAGATATCATTATCCTGCTTTTTTTCAGTTCTTTATGATTGTCTTAATATTTCTGAGGATATTAAGACTGTATATATAAAGTCTTTATCTAGTAAGTCTAATGACTAAGGTTTTTGATGGATACTTTCTATTAATTTGTTTTTACACTATGAAAGGACCATATTTTCTGGGGTATTTTTGCATGCCTTATTATTATTTTTGTTGTTGTTATTGAAAAGTGGATATTTTGAATACTAACAACTCTGGAAACAAGATTCTTGTTCTTCTTCAAGTCTTGTTTATGTTGCCTATTTTGGGTATTTCGTATTTGTTTGCTAACTTTTTTAAACTCTATTTTCAAAGCCTGTGTTCACTGTGTCATCAACTGAAGTCTGTATTCTAAGAGTCTGGTGTTCAGTTGGTGTTTTGACAGACTTTCCTTACCAAGAAATGCAAAGGAGGAGGAGGAGGAAGACATAGAAGAAAATGAATATTCTTCCAATCTCTGTATATGTGTTCCATGTGGGAGCAGTGTATCAGTCAGTGCTTACTAGAGAAACAGATTTAATACAAGATACACAGATAAATAAAATTTTACATGATTGGGTTACAATAGCCACCCAGAGTTAGTTGTAGAAGAGTACAAAAGGACTCTGTGCACTGGGGATCTGAAGGATACAGTGAAAGGCATACAGCTCAGTATAGTGTCCGGTGCAAGTCTATACCAGGAGGTTGAAGGATCTACAATAAAAGGCTGAAGACTCTGCACCAGAAGGCTGAAGGTTTGGCACTGGAGGCTAAAGAGTCTGTGCTGGAAGCCAGGAGATGATGTGCAAAATGAAAGCAAAGACTGGAGCTCCTCCAGAGGAAACAGAAACAGTCCTTCCTGCTGCATTTCCTTTTTAAACCATTATGGTGATAATCCTCCCTAGAATGGGTCTTCCACACCCATAGCTGTGCTGAGTCAATTTAGTTGGGTGTTACTTATTCAAGTTGACACAATCAATCAACCATCACATGCAGGTTGTTGAAAATGCAACCTTAGCTTTCATTTCCTTACATATATAAAATCAGAAGACCTAACAGAGGTGAATAGCTCTCCTCAGGCTTTTTGAAGATTGCATCCTGTCTTGGGAATGTAGATAGCTATAGTGATTCCCTGGAATACATAAGAAATTTTAAGTATACTTTCTATACATATCTTCTCTCCCAACCTTGTTTTTCAGGTTTCTAGGTCTTCCTATTGTTTATCTAAAGTGTTGTTCTACACTGCAGGTTGCTGCAGCCAATATATGTGCCTTTAAGTATTTTCAGCAATAGCCTCCCTGGTAGCCACTTGAGCCCTGAGAACACTCTTAGTCAGGGAAAACAAAGAAAAACCTTTGTGCCAGTTCTTGAGAGAGCCTCCAGGCAGGTTGAAGCCCATACCACAATTCTTTATGAGTAAGGTTTGTATTATGCCCTCTGGCACTATCAACTTTACCAAGAATGCCAGCTACTGTTCTCACAACCACTGTTGACCTGGGACATGGGGTATCGAGCAGCACAGTGTTTTCTTGCCATAAACATTTTCTTTTTTCACTAAGACTTCCCTTGACTGTTGTAAGTTTTTGCACAGGCTCCACAGTTTTTTCAAAACTGATTCCAATAGTTTTTCTAACTTAATAGATGCTTTTTATGAAAGAATGCATATTTACTTCATTATCTTTAATGATGAATGTACCTTAGTTTTTAAAATACTATACTGGCCAAAACAAACAGTTATGAGTGCCACATGCAACAAGAAGGTTGAAGTTGCTCCAAAATTTCCAAATAATCCGTGGTATCTGAGGGGACATTATGAAAGAGGGGCACAGGGAACTCTTTTTCAAGTGGCGTGCAAAGCATATTTCAAAATTTCAGAATACACAAACTGTCAGTATTATAGAGGTGTGAGCACCGATAGAAATTATGGAATAAGGAGTTAAAATATCTCCAGGCCCTTTTCCATGCTGCCAAATTATCATGTAGTTCAGGGTTTGGGAAACTGTGAGACTAAAGGTCCAAATAGGAAGAACCTGGTGGTTCCTATTAAAAAGCTTTTGCACAGCAAAAGAAATCACTAATAGAGTGAAGAGAACCCACAGGGTAGGAAAAAAATTTAGTTAGTTGTCCTTCAAAGGACTTATATATAGAACATATAAATAATTGAAAAACATCAGGCCCCCTCAAACCCAAAGACCCAATCCAAAAATAGGTGTCTGAGATGAATACAAACTTCTCAGATAAAGAAATATAAAAAGCAAATAAATATATGAAAAAATGTTCAACATCAATGGTCATTTGAGTGGTGCATATTAAAACAACACTGAGATTCCATCTTACTCCAGAAAGAACAGCTGTTATCAAGAAATCAAGCAATAATAGGGCCGGGAGTTTGGCTCAGTGGCATAAGCGCCTGTCTGCAGGCATGAAGCTGTGAGTTTGATCCCCGGTGCTGCAAAAAAAAAAAAAAAAGAAAGAAAAAGAAATCAAGCAATAGCAAATGCTAGAGGGGTTGTGGGGGAAAAGGAACTCTTCTTCACTGTTGGTGGGAGTGTAGACTGGTCCAAACACTGTCAAAATCAATGTGGAGATTCTTCAAAAGACTAGAATTAGAGGTCCCATTTGACTCAGCTATTCTCCTTCATGACATTTTCCCAGAAGAATTAAAAACATTGTAGAACAGAAATATATGCTCACCCATGTTTATAGCAGCACAGTTTGTAATAGCTAAATCTCGGATGCAGCCTAATGGCCTGTAAACTAATGAATGGATAAAAAAAGATCTTTTTAATGCAATTGACTATTAATCATTCATATAAAAAGATAAACTTGAGACATTCTTAGGTTAATGAATGCACCTCGAGACTATACTCTTAAGGGAAATAAATCAGACACACATGTGTAAACATCTTATTGTCTCCCTGATAAACTGAAAGAGTAAATAAAGACCAAAATGGATAATAGATATTATGGAGTAGCAAGATATTGTTCAAAAGGAAAGAGAAACTAGGGAGGGGAGGGGGGGAAGAAGGAATGGAAAAGAAAAAAATGATAAAAGAAGGATGAAATGGAAACAGCTTTGTAAACGAGGAGAAATGGGGTTGAGGTGAGGGAAGGGGATTGGGAAAAAAGAGGAATCAAGGTATACCATAAAAAGGTACAAATTCCCTATGATGAATATAATCATCATGCATATCTAATTGTATAACAATAAACTTAATAAAAAAGAAACAAAAGGGAATAGATAAATTGAATGTGATCAAGAAGAACTCTCAACACTACTGACCTCTGGGATGCAACTCCTCTCAACTTCTTTCCTCCCCAAACTTCTTGAGGCACTTCAAGAGGGAAGTACGGAAATAGGTTCTTTTATTGGTTAATATTATTCAATTCCAGCAGCTCTACTTAGCATTCTATAGTTGAGTGAGAACATGGGGATCCACCTCGGTCTTTTCACCCATATGGTACCTTCCCCAAAATCTGGGCACGGAGATTTTGTTGCAGGTTGATTGCTTTTATAGGGCCTTGAGGGCTACTTTTACCAACAACACAAATCCTTACCCACCAACAAATATCCACTGCTCTTTAGAATTAAATCTTCTTAATGGGAAAAAGGCCTGAAATATTTCTTCTTTCCAAAAAAACCCTTGTATTTTACCCCTCTTGGTCAATAAGTGTTCACACTGAGAAAATTTTACTGATTTGGGTACCAGATTTGGCCCTCTTGATGAAATTGGGACTCAGGAGGCAATAGCCAGAGGAAGAGGTAATCAGCCATTGCACCAGATCTATATTCAACTATCTGCCCCCACCTCAACCTTCAGCATCAATCTTCCAGTTTTTAATTTTATCCCTTCTTCCTTTCTATTACATTCTCATCCCCAGGGCATTGAGTACACCCCATCCTTGCCTTCACAGTAAATTTATTTGTAATAGAAAAAGTTCTGAATGGAGACAACAAAACCTGAATTTAAGACTAGGGTTTTTTGTTTACTACCTGAGCAGCTTCAAACAGAAAAACTTTATTTCTCTGAGCCCCAACTGCCCCACTGCAAAATGAGCATGACAACTGCTTACCCACCTTCAGATAATTTTTATGTAAATCAAAACAGATATTGAATATAAAGTTGATCTGTGGAGAACCAATCACTGTACACATGTGCAAGGCTGAGTGAATTTCTCCTCTTTAAGGACTGGTATTCTGAAAGGATACTACTTGAAAAGAGCAATCACATGAATAGAGCATTTTAAACACTGGGGAAGGATAAGATAAAGGGCAGGTCTTGGACTACTTTGTTAAGTAAACTTTCATGTTCACCCAACAAACAATCATTAAGCATCTACTCTGTGTCGGGCACTTTTTTAGTTACTGGGGATAAAAATACCTACCCCCATGGACCCAAAAGCCTAGGAGCATGGCAAGGCCCTAAGAAAAATAGTCCTTGTTTTTCCATCCTAGAAAAATAGAGTCCGAGGTTGAGTTCTGAGCCTCAGGACTATGGAAGAGCCTTTAGTGAGTTGATTTAACACTTTCTGCAAAAGTCTGTTTTAGCATTCATTAGACAATATCAACCATTTGTGCAGGCCCTGGGAACATCCAAAATAATATATGGGATATATTTATATTTCATTTCACTCAATAAATAGTGCTTAGTATGTGCTTGTCACTCTGTACGTTTGGGGATAGTGAAAGAAAGACATGTACAGAATTAGATAAAGTTTCAGTCCATTGAAGTGCAGCCTCATAAGAAAGAAAATTACAGAGACAGGCAACATAACATAAAGCTGGTGATTTATTCAATAGTTCTGGAAATATTAGCCAGAGCAATTAGACAAGAGAAAGAAATAAAGGGAATAAGGATAGGAAAGGAAGAAGTGAAATTATCATTATTTGCAGACGATATGATACTCTACATAGAAGACACCCAAAAATCCATTAGAAGACTTCTACAAGTAATAACCAAATTTAATAATGTAGCTGGATACAAGATGAACACTCAAAAATCAATAGTATTCCTGTACACAAACAACAAAGTCACTGAGAGAGCAACAAGGGAAACCACACCCTTCACTATAACATCCAAAAAAATTAAATACCTAGGAATCAATCTAACAAAGGAAGTAAAACATCTATACAGTGAAAATTACATTACTCTAAAGAAGGAAATCGAAGAAGACTTCAGAAAATGGAAAGATATTCCCTGATCATGGATAGGAAGAACAAACATCATGAAAATGGCCACTCTCCCAAAATTATTATACAGATTCAATGCAATCCCAATGAAAATACCCCTTGCCTACCTCACAGAGCTACAGAAAGCATTCCTGAAATTCATCTGGAACCAGAAAAGACCTAAAATAGCAAAAAGACAATTCTGGGCAACAAAGGGAAGGCAGGAGGCATCACAATCCCTGACTTCAAAGTATACCACAAAGCTACTGTGATAAAATCAGCATGGTACTGCAATCAAAACAGACCTCAAGATCAATGGAATAGATTAGAAGATACAGCCACAACTACAAACACACTTAGCCACTTCATCTTTGACAAAGGGGCCAAACACGTACATTGGAAGAAAGACAGCCTCTTTAACAAATGGTGCTTGAAAAACTGGCTTTCTATATGCCATAAACTAAAACTAGATCCATGCCTATCACCATGCACTAAACTAAAGTCAAAATGGATCAAAGATCTGAATATAAAAACAGAGACACTAAACTTACTAGAAGACAGAGTAGGTAAAAATCTTGATGACATAGGAGTAGGCAGAGAGTTCATGAACAAAAATCAAACTGCACGGGAAACACTTCCCAGAATCAACAACTGGGATCTCATCTTACTAAAAAGTTTTTGCATGTCAAAGGAAATCTCCAACAGAGTGAAAAGAAAACCCACGAACTGGGAAAATATCTTAGCCAATTGTCCATCAGACAAAGGACTTCTATCTAAAACATGTAAAGAATTAAAAGACATCAGGCCCCTAAAATTCAAGGACACAATCCAAAAATGGGTATCTGAGATTAATGCACACTTCTCAGAGAAAGAAATACAAATGGCAAATAAATATATGAAAAAATGTTCAACATCAATGGTCATTCGGGAAATGCAAATTAAAACAACACTGAGATTTCATCTCACTCCAGAAAGAATGGCCAAAATGAAAAAATCAAGCAACAACAAATGCTGGAGGGGCTGTGGGGAAAAAGGAACTCTTCTCCACTGTTGGTGGGAGTGTAGACTGGTGCAACCACTGTGGAAATCAATGTGGAGATTCCTCAAGAAGCTAGGATTAGAGATCCCATTCAACCCAGCTATCCCACTTCTGGGCATTTTCCCAGAAGAATTGAACAACATACCACAGTGATACCTGTGCACCCATGTTTATAGCAACCCAATTTGTAATAGCCAGATCTTGGAAACAACCCAAGTGCCCATCAATCAAAGGAATGGATAAAAAAAAATGTGCTATTTTTATACAATGGAGTACTACTCAGCTATTAAGAAAGATTGCATTCAGACTTTTGTAAGTAAATGGTCACAACTTGAGATCATACTCATAAGTGAGATAAAACAAACCCACATGTGTAAATATCGTATTGTCTCCCTAGTGTAAGAAATGGAAAAGTATATATGATCAAAAATCTATAATAATACTATGGAAGGGTAAAAAACAGCTCAAAGCAAAAGTAATTGGGAAGGGAAAAGGCAGAAAGAGAAAAGGGAAGAGGAAAACATATAAACCTGTATGTATGTATATGTAAGATAACTAAAATAAACACACTGCTGAATGTATTCGGTACTGAGAAAGAAAAATTAATACTCATATGATTAGATCAACTTTACATGTCTATATTTGTTAATGTAAGTAACCATTTTAAAGATAATGATATGCAATATTGCAACCATTGTCAAGTTTCTATCATCCGGATTTGTAAACCTGCAATGTTACTGTTGTGCTTTTACTCTAGTCGTTTGTTTGTCTCTTTTGCTTGTTGTCTTTGTTATATATGTCTTTTTTCTTTTTTTCTTTACTTAAATTAAAAAAACATGTACAAAAAAAGAACTATATTGAATAGGAGTGGTGATAATGGACATCCTTGTCTTGTTCCTGATTTTAGGTTGAAAGTTTTCAGTTTTTCTCCATTTAGTAAGATGTTGGCTGTTGGTTTATGATATATGACTTTTATCAGGTTGAGGTAGAGACCATCTATTCCGATTTTCTGCAGGGTTTTGATCATGAATGGGTGTTGGATTTTGTCAAAAGCTTTTTCTGCATCTATTGAGATGATCATATGGTTCTTGT
>RJWM01042038.1:0-14576 GCA_004363535.1 Dasyprocta punctata | reverse complement strand
CCCCATCTTTCTTGCCATTTCCTGAAGCAATTCTGGAAATCTTCTTTCAAGAGGGTCAATATTTGCACACTCTTAGCTGCCAGGATATCCTGATTCAATGCAAAATGTTTACATTTCAAGGTCACTCTGACTTTGAAGATGAGCCAGAGATCACATGGTGCCAGATCTAGTGAATAAGATGGATGAGAACACACTCTGATGTTTACACTTGACAGAATTGTCCTAAACATTTCATCAATGTGGAAAGATCATAAAATATGGTGAATGCTTAAATTTAAAAACTTGTTAGAGTGAAAAACATTTTGCCATTAGTTCCTCTTCAAAATACTCAAAGCACTCTCCCCTCACTTTGAACATACTTATCACATCACTCTTGGGAATATGTCTTTTACTGTAACAAGTTTTGTTAAATTTAAACATTCACCATATACCTTAATCATTCCTTGTATACTTAAAATTTGCTTCCTGGAACCGAGTATGGTACTGGATAGGTTTTTGATATACAATATTATTATCATGTTAAATGATCAAGGAAACATTTCATGGTTCTTCATTTTTAGTAGAAAACATATAGCAAATTTTAATGTGCAGCATCTCTATAGTTATTAATTTTGTATTTTAAACATATTAACACTTCATATGAGGAGTGAATTTGTGTCATCCTCACATGCTTACTCAATAATTGATTGTCTAGTAAACAACAAAGCTATTACTAAATCATTCTTACTATATATAACTTTCATTTATTTGTAACCTACACTACATTTCATACATACACAGTAAAGCATAATTCTATTCTAGGTAACACTGAAATGTTGACACCAAATTTCTGACCATAGCCACCCTGGCTCAAGCATCTATTTCCCATGGGGTGTTAGGGACAAAGTTCCTACAGAATAGAGACCAAGAAGACCATTCTTGTGACATCTACACAAGAGGTGTATTGCCTCTTCATTTAGGAGACAGCTGGTTCACTCACCAGGTCTCAATTTTATAAGAAGGTAGAGTCACAAAGATCAAAGGGAGTTGGCAAGAGGAGAAAAGGGCAAATATCCAGTGTGAACTCCAGCTACTATCCAAGAGGGCATTTGGAAATTATACAATAAGCACTTCGTCTATAAGAACTTTCTACAAAATTCTTTTGAACATGATTCTGTATATTCTACCATCAAATATTCAGATAATAAATAAGTTGGGGAAGCCTTTCTAGCTACAACTAGATATAAAATCATAAAAATGAAAATGTCTCATGTATCAACCTGTAGCAAGGAAATAAGAAATAGAGTGTAGGGCATTATTCCCAGCCAGCAGCCTGTGGTCCAGCCATATGCATCCTGAACAGTGTTAGACACTATAGAGACTGCACAGAATACTATACTCCCTTGTCCAGGCTTACAGGAGGGAAAAGCCTGGTTGCAGAGCCACAATCAAAGAACATGAACTGAGTAGGAGTTTAATTCCACCACAGTCAAGACATTGTCACCTGTGTACCATTCTTATCCCATGAACTTTAAACTACAGGGCATAAGAGATAAGCAGCTGTAAAAGTGATGCTCAAACTTCCCTGTCTAAGCCTATCTGAAAACCCTCCCTCTCAAAAAAGTTTATGTGACTCTCTAATTCTTTTATTATCAGACCCTTTCAATTTCCATCATCTTTTATCTTTCCACATAATTATTTTATCTATGAATATTTGATGGCAGTCTGCAAGAAAACCATTTTCAAAAGCTCTTTTCAGCATATGCCTCTGAGTTTAATAATCTTAATGGGGTGAGCCTATTTTTAAACTGAATTGTTCAAACCCTTGTTATCAATTCAAGTGTGCCTATTTATTTATTTAGAATCACAATTTCAGCAAAAAGTGTCTCTGAAAGACCTTTTCTTATTTTTTTCCTAGCCCATAATAATTTTGATATCTCTGGCTAAATTTGAAAGCTAAAATCGAATTTTAAATAATTTTGGAGCTATCACTATTTCTTAGCAAAATTTTTCACCTTATGTGTTTATGAAAAATAACCACAAATGTCATATTCTTATATAGATAAAGTGATCATTAAATGTAACACTACTGATAAGATGGTGGAACAGTAAACAGCAGGGTAAGTGGCCTTCCTAAAAGATACCATCCAAATGCTGGAATGTAACAATACGGGGAAGACAAAAAAGAGGGAGGTGGGTCCTCTGGACCCAGGAAGAATCTAAAACAAGAATTGAAGCCCAAAGAAAGAGTAAAAAAAAGTAACCAAAGGTGGAGGCTGGTGGCAACTCTGACCCGAGCTGAACCCAGTTTGCAGCGGAAAGCTGCTGAGACCTGGGGATGTGCAATCAAAGTGCTGGGGATGCGCGATTACAGTGCTGCAGCCACAGTGCTGATGGGGGAGGCAACGATCCTGGAGTGGACTAAAATAGGCTGGTGAGTGAGTGCAACAAACCCCAACAAGCCCCCACCCCAGGCGAGGGAGAGCGAGGGACTGGCAGTCATCTTGGGACCAGAACCACACCTAATTGGGCACAGTCCCACAGAAATTGCTCCAACTGAGCCCCAGAGGGTCCCAGCAAGTGACTGGCTAGGTCTGGAGACCAAGGCTCCACGCACACCCTAGGGGTGATAGGGGAAGTTTCATGAACAACCGGCCGGGTTCCCAGGAAGTGGCCCCACCCACCGTGCACTGTGCCAGACATTCGCAGAGCCGAGACAGACTGGGGAAAGGCAGCAGACAGCACACTGGTGGTAACCATCAGACATCCACAACCAGCACCGGCTCACTCCAGAGAAATCACAAGACCCCTGGAACAACCTAGGAAAATGCCAACACAAAGAGATAGGGGCAGTTTCTGGCCTCCAATTCAAGCAGAAAAAATCCAGGAGAAGCAAACGCAGAAGAGGTCAGGAGTCCCACAACTAAAGTCTCTGAGGTGATGACAACTGAAGTAAAGAAACAACTCCATGAAGCTATGAAAGAAGTTAGAGCAGAAATACTAACCCAACTAAAAGAAGAAATGAAAAACATAATAAAAGAATCACTAGGCATCTCTAAAAGAGACATAGATGAAAAATGGAGCATAGGAAAATGAGGGAAACCTGGAATAAACAATACAAAAAAGATTTAAAATGCATGAAACAGATTCAAAGAGACTACCAGGAAATCAAAAACTCCAATGAAAGTTGGCAGAACCACCTGAAGGAAACTAAAGATAGACTTTCAGACCTTGAAGACAGGTTTGAAGCTTGGGATTGAGAAAGGAAAGATCTCTTAAATATAATAAGAAACCTGGAAGTAATAACACAATGGCTGCAAGACAACCCAAAGAAATATAACGTAAGAATAAAAGGTGTGAGTGAAAAAGCAGGGGTCAATGCAAATCAAATTAAAAGCCTATTTACAGAAATAATTTCAGAAAACTTTCCAAGCATGGAAACAGGAAGTAACTTTCAGATAATTGAAGTATATAGAACTCCAGCTAAACATGACCAAAATATACCTACACCCAGACATATAATAATCTGGATCCCAGAAATTCAACACAAGAACAGAATATTAAAAGCTGTTAGAGAAAAGACACAGATCACCTATAAAGGAAAACCCATCAGAATCACAACAGACTTCTCAACACAAACCATCAGGTCAAGAAGAGCTTGGAGTGAAGTATTTCAAGCCCTGAAAGAAAACAACTTCCAACCTAGATTGATGTACCCTGCAAAACTATCTTTCAAAATTAACGGAGAAACAAGATACTTCCATGGCAAAGAACAACTGAAGGAATTTATGACCACCAAGCCAACCCTATAAAGAATACTGAAGGACATTCTAGAGAGAGATAAAAAAGTCCACAGCTCCAGAAACAGCGGCAGAGGGATATCACCGAGCAGGGCAGACAAATGAGTAATCCATGATCGGGATTTGAGTCCAGTATTGTTTACAATGAGCTGTTTAGTTTAATCTTATTCTACCTTGACCTGCTTAACTTTATTATATATGATGACAAAGACAGCTATTTTAAAGATAGCAAAATATATTAGGGTAGCCTTTATTAATATTTGATCACCTTGTTTTGAAACCCAGTATTGCTTTCACTGTTCTGTTTTGAGGGATTTTAACCTATTTTGGTTTGTTTGATTGTATTGTAACAGACAATATAGGCAACTGCCTACAAGATAATATGAGGCATTATAGAAATCAATGTTGCATTACTATGTATTGCTTCCATTGTTTTATTTGTTATTGGTTTTATTCAGTACTATTTTGTTCGATTATATTAGGCCCAATGGTATGGACAATTATTTTGAAGACAATAAGAGGTATTATAAGGGGAAAGGAGGAAGGAAGGAAGGGAAAAGAAAAAAGACATAGATTTATATGAGGGTATACATAAGATGGCTAAAAAGACTATACTACTAAATGCATTAACTGGTGAGAGAGAACGGTTGGTATTTGTATGATTAGATCAATTTTACATGTCTATATCTGTCAATCTGAGCAACCCCCTTGAAGGTATCGATATACAATGTTACAACCACTGTCAAATTCCAATCATCTCAGTTTGTAAACCTGTAATATTACAATATGGGATATGTTGTTGTTTGTTGGTCCCTTTAGCTTTTTGTTTCTCTTTTCTGTGACCATTCTTTTATTTTTATTGGTTTTATTCTGAACTATTTTGTTTGATTATATTAGGCCTGATGATATGGGCAGTTATTTTAATGACAACAAGAGGTATTCTAAGGGGAAAGGAGGAAGAAAGGAAGGGAAAAGGAAAAAAAAACATAAATTTAAAAATAGGTATACATAGGACAGTTAAAATGCCTATATTACTAAATGCATTAGCTATTGAAAATGAACAGTTAATACTCATGATTAGATCAATTTTACATATCTATATCTGTTAATCTGAACAACCCCTTTGAAGGTAACGATATGCAATATTGCAACTACTGTCAGATTTCAACCATCTCATTGTGTAAACCTATAATGTTATCTTATCGGATTTGTTGCTGTTTGTTTGTCTTTTTTGCTTTTTGTTTCTTTCTTCTGTGTCCATTTTCTCTTAAATAAAAAAAAAAGATGTAACACTACCATTGTGTTTAAAAAAGGGTTTTTTTTCCTCTAGAAATTAAGATATTCTGCAGGTAGTAAATTGTTCTTTTAAAAATCTTTAGGATGTCCTTAGGAGGATATAGTCAAGTGAATTGAGTTCAGTTACTTTTTGTACCAGTTTTTTGTAATACACTATAAAAAATTCTGAGACCAAGAGGTAGAAATCAAGGTGGCAGAATAAGAAATGGGTGACGAGAGAAGATTGAGGGAAAATAGGCTTGAAACTGAAGGTCAGTCAAAGGTCAGTAAGACGTGAACACTAACATAGAAGCATTCATCAAGTTGTATTTCTTTCTTTAAGGATCTAGTCTCATCACTTTACTTTGCAATGTGTTATATTTAAATCACCATAAAACTTTACTAAATACTAGTTAGGTTGAGTTTTAAACTTTATTATCAATAAATAAATTAAATTAAATTAAAAATGAAATTTTATTATCAACCTTCAGGAAATACTTAGAATATTTAATTATAGCCATATGTCAGAAAGTAAATATTTAGGTCTTGTTAATATAAAAATGGCACCCAATCTGTATTTTAAGCAGGATACCTTTTTTCCTTCTCTTCCATTGCATGTCTATTGCGAGAGTCTATAGTAGATGCTGGGGAACCAAAGTTCCTATCAGGACAAATAAAAATGAGCAAGTGAATTACAATATTTATATCTTCAGAGACACCAAAGATCCATGAACATGACTAAAATTCCAGAGAGAAGAAACTTTTGGAATTGAGCTAGAGCCTAGAAGATGTGTATGATTAGAGATCTGTTATAGGAACTCACTCACTGAATTGTAGGCAGGCCAAGATAGTCTGGAATCCCTAGGGCAGGCAGGCAGCAAGGGAACCTCTCAAGGAGGTTAGAGCTGTCTGAATTCAGGAGGACTCTCTTCTCTCTTGAGCAAGCTTGCTTGAATTGTGCCCACTCAGGTTACCCAGGATCATCTCCCTGACTTAGGTGCAATACTTTAGCGATGTTTGCAATATTCCTTCACAACACAACCTAGATTAGTATTTGGTAGAAAAACTGTAGACACCAACTTAGGCAAGTTAATACATTTTTAAGAAACCATCATGGTTCATCTTTTCATAACTTTACACTCTGCTAATAAGCCAAACTAATTATATTCCTCTCATACTTGGGTTATACCTCATTTCACAAAACTAAAGTATAAGAAAACTCTATCAAGTAGCCCCAACGGATAGGTGACTTTTGAGGTGCTAAGACATGGAACCTGCCAATCTCTGAGATCAAGTGGCAGAGTCAACTTCATGGTTCATAGAAGAGATCATGAAAATTTTTGGCAAGAAGAGAGGGCATTAATGAGTCATTCTGATACTTACCCTTTTGAGGGGTGTGGTCATAAACCTGTGGTAAGAGTAAGTTATCTGTTATGCTCAGTTTTATATAAATATATTGGGGAAATGATGTTTAATTTGGAGGTGGGGAGTTCTTCTTCAAGGATTGTTTTTTCAGTTTTTCTGACGTTCTCCACCAACTGTGACTGTTTTCCACTGAAAATAACCAATTACCAAATTTACTTTCAAAAACATCTGTATAATCCAAAGTCAGATCTTTCAGAAATGATCTTTCAATGTTGCCAAAGAAAGCAGCAACAGAGGATACAGGGCTTCTATCCCTCATCTCCTTTGGGTATGTATTAATATCCATGCTGCCCATTGAAAGACTGTTTCAGGAAGAATGACCCAGTTGCCCACAACCAACCTGTGTCACTTCCCCTAATCTGTAAACCTAGAAGTGAGACAGAGACACTTTCCCAGCTACTAGCAAAGAAAATGACTCAGTTGTGAGGCATTTAAGGAACATTGAAGCAGAAAATTTAGCTTGTGCTTTCCATGTGGACACAATGTGAGGTAAACTTCCACCAGGAGCACAAGATGAAACGGAGCTACAGCAAGTGTCCCATCCCCCCAAAGCCACTGCTGTATCTCCACCAGTCACTCATTACATGCTGCAGTTCTATGCAACTCCATTTCTAAGGTCTCCAGGAACAGCAAAGCTTACGACATCAGGAGATGTCAGGCTGAAACTCAGGGTCCCTCAGAACTCTTTTACTCAAAAGATACACCCTCCAGTTAAAAGAGTAAACAGCCACTGCCTCTGATCTTCCAATCTGTTCATCACCAAAAGAAACCAATGTTAGCATCCTCTGAACTCAAATAGGGCATTCCCTAGAAAGATAGTCATTTGGTTTACTAAATCAAGATGGCTAAAATATTTCTTCTTTACCCCATCGAAGCCAATGTATTAAAGGCAAGGGGCCTATTTATTCTCCATTGGGATCCTGTTGCTACTAATTCTAAAGTTTGGAGGCTTCCCTCATCCTCAGAAAGCAGTTTTTCAAGTGATTGTGTACTACTGCAGCTGAGGCCACTTGGTAGGGCCACATAGCAGCACGAGCCCTGAAAAATCAAGCTAGCTAAGCCAGGTCAGAGTGGCAGGGCTGGACAGTGATGGAGGGTCTGTTCAGGGTGGGCAGACTCTGCCTCTCCAAGTACCTTTGAAATGTTCAATGCCCACGACCCCTGGTTTGCTTCCACAGGAATGAACCAGATCACACAGTCACCTCTGGGCCCTGATCCAGTCCCCAGCTCCACTTGGCTAATGTTCCAGATTACTGAATTATCCCCCGAGCCAAATTTCCATCCTCCTAAGCCACCAACGCTGTCATCACTCAGCTGACACAAATAGGAATATCTTCTCTTCTGAGAGTTCTCGGGCTCCATAAAATCGCTTTACCTAATAGCTTCATCTCTAACCACACATATTCATAGAAGTGTTTCTTAAGGCAGCTACTGATCCTGATCAGTAGTTAAAATAATAAGGTATCTCTCACCATCATGTTATTTCTCCCTTGATCCTCTTTTAAACATGGTCACCATGGCCAGTGCTGTGAACTTAACCAGATAAGGTAGACCAAGAAATAAAAGATCATCCAGGTTCTAGGTTCATTAAGAATACATCCTCAGACCTTATGAATATTATTTCCATTACAGATTCACTTCGTTCTTGATACTTTTCTTCTTCCTGGAGGAGTTGTCCAAAGTTGGTAGTCTCAGCAGCCCATGAGGAATGGGAAACCATCTGGGTGACAAAAGGCAGTCACATGGGCTATTACTGGACACTTCTAAACTAGACCAAGAGAGGTGAATGTGGTATGACCCTCACTAATCCTATTGCCAGTTGCACAATAGTTAGAAAATCCCCTTTCCTCTGTATTCTGATTCTTTGTTCCCCATTGGCTTGCATCAGATTTCAGTACCTTAGCATAACTTGTCCCAGTGCATGATTCTTTTGTGTTATTTCTCTATACACTACGATGATGTTTTTTAATGAACAACAGGATATAGAGGAAAAATAGGTTATCATTTAAAATTTTACTTTTTTTTTTGTAGCAGGGATCAAACTCAGGACCTCACACTTACCAGGAAAGTGCTTGAGCCACTGAGCTAAATCCCAGCCCTAAAATCTTACTCTTGAGAGACATAAGGCAACTTTGCAGAGTGATAAACGTGCTCAGTGCCTTAAAAGAAACATTAATTTCTAAGGCATGTACAATTACTAAAACTCATTGTATAGAACATTTAAGATCTGTGCACATGTGACAGGGTAAACATACTTAGCTGCCATGGAAGTGTATACTTAAGAAAGGTTAAAATGGGAAAATTCATGCTATGTATGTTTGCCTACCATTTAAAAGCTAGATCTGTGCTTATCACTGCATATAAATTTGCCTTAAGAGAATTTTTTAAGAATTTCAACTTTGAGTTGACCATTCAGAGTTTAAGGGTTTATAGGCAGTCTTCCTCCCAAACCATGGTATCAGGGCTTTGCTTGTGGTAGGGTAGTTTCATTCTTCGGAGGTGTGTTGTTTACCCATTTTACTCCCCCAAAAACCCTGTGAATTTTGACACTGTTCTTCAGTGAAGAGTCCCTTCAGGAACTATACCTGCTGCTCCTCCAGGGCTTGCCCTAAGGGGTGTGCACCTGCACAAGGGCAAGAGGCACCTTTACCTGTAGCCTGTTTAGGTGGTAGACTGAGATCCCTACACCATGCTCAGGAAAGGCAAAGCCACTGTGGGCTCAGAGACTTCAGACTGTCAGGTGTGAGAGAGCCTGACAGTGAGTTACTGACAAGTGAGTTACAGTAACTGCAAAAGCCTCGGTGTTTTTATTGTCTAAAATAAAGCCTTAGGAAAAACAAATTGGTATTTTTAAAAAAGATTTGCACAATGAAAGTAAAAACGCCTTTGTGAACGAGCATGCTTTCAAGCAGGATTCAAAACACAACTAAAGCAACCAGTTATCAGTCTCAGAGTAAATGAACAGAGGCAGGTGTATCCAAGAAAATGTGTTTTGACTCTTATTTTTATTCAAATGCACTGATGTGTGTTCAAGTGAAGTCAAAGGTATCTCACAGATATAATTTCTGAAGACCTTACATTTATCAATTTTTATAGTGTTGATCACAATTTAAACCAAATCTTTTTGCTACAAGAATTGGACTGATTGAGCCACATAAAATGAGAGTATTGTACACTTTGGCCTAGCATGTAGTCTATGTGTCCTAGAACTGACATTCTTCATTGATATCATATTTTTTTAAAAAAGCAGCAAAACAAAACAAAAAACAGCAGCAACAACAACAAAAAGTCCTTCTATGGAAAGTAAAGCTTGCACACTAAAAACAAAACAATCTTATCTCTTGCTTGGCTCTTCTGACATAATAAAGTTTAAATACCTTGGCAAATACAAATCCTCAAATAAAAGCCAAGTTATGACTGGAGCCTAAATCCTAATCAGATTATATTGGGTATGATTCAGATTTAGCACTTAGGACACCTTAAATCAATAAAAGAAAGAACAGGGTGGAGAAAAAGTATCTCGGCAAAACTACACTTGAAAAAACCTAGAAGATTTAGTTGACTATGAGTTCATATAAATAGTATCACAGTTATATATATATGTATATATATATATATACATATATATATATATTTTGAGTGTGTGTGTGTGTGTGTGTGTGTGTGTGTATACGTGTTGTCTTATTTTGTATAGCTTGCAAAGAAGGCCCTTGTCACGTTTCTCTGGTCTCTCATGTGAAGACTCTGTCACATAATACTTGGAGAAATGTCTATGTTTGGGGGAATCATGCTCATTTTAAAAAAGATATAAGATAATGAAAAAAAATTTAGAAAGAGTAACCAAAAGGCTAAGGACTCTAAAACAAAGTCATGGGTGCAGCTACTGAAATGTCATGATTTTCTGCTTGAACATGAAACAATGAAGGATACGTAACATTGCTGTCTTTCACACAGCATTATGCAAACCTGAGAAGACAGATTAGAACTATTTTACACTGCATTAAGATATGGACTAACATGAGAAAATTAAAAGGTGATTGTCTAAGATAAAATGATGCTTTAAAAGGCCCAAATTCCCCTTCAGAAAAGTGTTCCTATATGTAGAAGATTATTAAATTATGTTGCTTGAAGGTAATTTTTGCTTCAAGTGAAATTTCAGATGGATAGTTTTGTTTCCTTTTAAAGGTATAATTTTATTCTCTCTTACATTATTATTAGATATTAGCTATTTTTCTTCTCATTATTGTAATGTATATAACACCGTCTTTACTCTGAATATTTTTAAAATTTTCTTTTATCTTTGCTTTAAAAAGTTGAGTATAATGTACTGACGTGTATACTGAAGTGTATATTTATCCTGATTGGAGTGCATATAACTCTGTTTACATCACTCAAAACTGTTCTAGACCTTATTTCTTCAAATATTTGTTCTACTATAATTTACTTCTGTTTCTTTTGTCCTTTAGGATTTTATATATGCTAGAATGCTATTTTCCCACTGGATACTGAGGCTCTGTCTTTTTTCTCCTCAGTATTATTTTTTATCTCTCTGTAATTCAGCTTCAGTGGTTTCCTAATGTTTCATTTCTAAGTCAATTTGCTCTTCCAATAAACTTATTCAGTGAGACTTTTGTACACTTTTTCTAGGATATGTTTTGGTTGCTTTTTATACTTTTCATTTCTCTACTGAGATGCCCTACATAGTTACTTATTGCATTAATATTCTCCTTTAAATCATTGAATGCATCCATGGATTGAACTCATGACCTCGCTCTTGCCAGGCAGGCACTTATGCTACTAAGCTAAAGCCCCGGCCTTGCAATAACTTTTTAAAAACTTATTTTATACCAATTCTAGTACCTCTATTATTGATAATTCTACTGGATTGTTTTGCCTTTGTTTTATGAATTTCTTTTTTTATGCTTCTTTCACACTAACCTTTTATTAAATGCTACCCTATTGTGTTTTGATGTGTGCTCATTTCATTACTGACAGACTGGCTTATTTATATCAAAATTTGATTTTATACTTTGATAAGGCAGGTGTACTCAAATCAGTGCTAAGCAACAGAAATTTCTGTGATAGAAGGGTTTAAATTTTCAGTCTTTAGTAACATTGCCACTAGCCACATGTCATGATGGAACGCTTAAAACAAGCAATTGTGACTGAATAATTGCATTTTAAATTTTATTTTTAATTAATTTAAATAAATATAATCCCTTTGTGGCTAGAGGTTCCCATATGTCAGGAAGCTATGAGTAACTCCACTCCTCAGGCATAGTCTATATGTTGTCTCAAGTCAGTGTGTGGAGTGGTGAGCATAGATGGTTTCTGCAGTCTGGCTCCCCTGAGTACTAATGTCTTACAGCATTGGCTGGCTTCTGTGTCCTATTTATTTCACTATGTTTATGCAGCTTTTCTCTGATCAGTCCTTTGGTATCTCACTGTACACGTTCTTGGTATTTGGCCAAAAATTCAAGGGGACCTACACAGAGATGTTCAGAGCTATTGCTCTGCATAGTTCTCCCTTTTCCTGTGTCCTGTTCTAACAATGGGAGCACTGCAGAATTCCTAAACTGCAGTTTCTCTATTCTGCGAAAACACTGATCTTTTTTTAGGCTCCTCTTCCTGGTGCCCTGTTACAGAAACTGCCTTAGGCAAAAGGCTGGAACAAGTGTGGATCTCATCTCAGGCCTTTCCTCCTCTGCAAGGGTCAGAGCCAGCCCTTGCCTATTGATCAGTGCCTAAAATCAGACAATTTTGATAACAGTTATAGATGTTTACATTGTGAGATCGATTACTAAACTCATAATCTAATCCAGGAAGAAGAAAGATTTCATTTCTATTTATGTACGTTTCAATTTTTATTACGGAAAAAAATGTCACAAGACTATAAGTTCAAAATATATAACAACACCCATGCACATGTCACCTCTGATACTGTCCTCTCTGCTACCTTCCCTCTCACCTTCATCACAGAACGTATTACTAGGTAGACACGTGGGTGTGCACGTTAATGCCTCCTCTTTCTTGTGTAAAAGGAAGCATACCATAAACACTTGTCTGCACAGTTATTGCTGTATTTATTTAAAAATGAATCTTGGGAATCACTCTCCTTTTTAAAAATCTTTTTGCGGTACTGGGGTTTGAACCCAGGACCTTCACACTGAGATACAACCCTAGACATCTTTGTTTTTATTGCTATGTCATAAATCTGCCCAGGCTGGGCATGAGCTTTCAATCCTCCTTCCTCAGTCTCCCAGAGTGCAAGGAATACAGCAATGTACCACCACATCTGCCTTTACCCACCCTTTTATTCCTATATATTTCTCAGCTTTATGAATATATCATTTTTTATTTAACCAATCTCCTTTTGACTGACATTTCAATAATTTCCATCTATGTGCAGCTACAAATAATGCTGGGTCCATTAGTCATTGCCAGTGTAATCTGAGAGAGAGTACAAGGAATAGAATTTTTGAGTCAAAGGAAAAAATCTGTACATTTTACATCATTGTTTCTTTACAATTCTATGTTTTACATATTATGCACCCTGAAGGAACCACATTATTTGCAATTTCCTAAGAAATCATTCTCCCTCTCCTCTGGGTTTGGCATATGTTAATTTCTTTATCTAAATGTTCTTTCTCTATTGTATTCCCAACATGAATTCAATGAACTAATTTCTTGGAGCTTCATTTTTCATAGAACTTCCTCATATAGGCATTGTCAGACTGCTCGTTCTCTCTCTCTCCCTCCCTCCCTTCCTCTCTCTTTCTCTCTCCAACTGTCCCTTTGTCTCTCTCTATCTCTCTCTCACTCTCTCTTACACACACACACACACACACACACACACCCAAAACTATGTTTGGTTCTTTGTCTTGCTATCTCCATCTTACTTTTTACTCATATTCAAGAACTGAAAGCTTTGCATCATGTTTATCTTTTTTATTATGTGTTTCTTTATAAAATGTCTTTATAAGGTGTCTTTATAAAATTTCCTAAAAGTGTCCACTTTTTTCTTTTACACCCCAGTCTAACAGACTGTTAAACACAGACTTACAACAAAAATTTATCAATAAATTTAAAGCTGTAACTACTAGGGTTACACAAACATTAACCTCAACAACTTTCCAGTGCTGCATGCATAAGCACATAGCAAGATTTCTTTTCCACATTGAAATTATAATATGCTATTTATGCAGAAACCTACTGTTTCTCTTAGTAATGTGGAAACAGCTTTAAGTCACTAAATGCTGAGTGACAAGACAAAGATCTTCCGTCAGACACATACTATTGTATCCTGCTGATTCTCAAATTAAAGCCAAACAAAGGAATTTAACAAGCTCAAAAAGACCCACAATCAAAGGAGCTCCTTCTGTGAATTGAAAAATAAACTGTAATTGCTGTTTGTTTTAAACTTGTATTGAAGAGTACATGTGAAGTTTTTCCAGGGAGGAAAAATAATGTAAATTTTCTTCCTCATGCAATTTTGTTGGCTGCTACCATATTACATACAAATATCCATCATAAATTTTATGCATCATTTAATAACATTTTAGTATTGCACCTTTTATTTAACCCATAACTGTTTTACTGAAAACCTTGTAAGTTACTGTAATTTAAAAACATGGGTGATAACATGCCCTGTATAAGTGTGAGGAAAATGTTTTTTAGCACTGGCTACTTGGTACTCTGTTTCCCATTCTATGTATGCAGCAAATAAAGATTATTTATTTTGTATATCTATTCTGTTATAATTTCTCCAAGTGCTAAGATTTTCTTGGTAAGATTATAATTCTTGGATGTACTCTTCTTTACCTTCTTCATGGTCCCATCCTTCCCTACACACCTTGCCATACCCATGGGTACACAGCACATTTTTCCATTCCGTGTAGTTAAATGTGTACCCACAGATCCACAGTTATTCCTTTCTTCCATCATGCTGCTGTGGCTTTCTGGGCGATACATATATATAATATCCCAGGAGGCAAGTGCAGGAGCATGAACTCAGTCAGCAGCTTGGAACTATTTGTAGCTATAAACTGCCAAATTCTGAGATGGTGAGGGGTTGTTACATAAATATAGATATAGATA
>RJWM01042037.1:0-14580 GCA_004363535.1 Dasyprocta punctata | reverse complement strand
GGCCAGGGCACCTGGCCAGGTAGGCAGGCCGTGTGCCAGCATCACAGCTGGGGACAACAGACACAAAAGCGGAAGGGCCACCATCAAGCGAAAGGTCCAGACAGGACTGGATGAAGCTGGGCACCAGAATGGGCATAGTGACCAGAGTGGCTGTGCCACAGAAAAAGCTGGCAGGGCCCTGGGGTCTGGACAGCCTGGCACTTCTCCCCTGCCCATCAGCCCTGCAGATGCCACCACGCCACCACCCCACAGGGCCCGTGCTGGCTGTGCCTCGTGCTCCAAGGCCCACCTGCAGCCCGCAGGCCAGGGGCACCTCCTGGTCCCCACCCTCGTCAAACTCACTTCCTGCCAACCTCTGACCCATTCCTACTGCAGCCCAAGGCCTCAGGCTAAGGTCCATCCCAGCACCACCTGTGCCTGGCTCCCCAACACTAAGTCACACCCCGACCCCTGCTCACGCAGCCTCAGACTGACCCAGGCCATCGCCCGTCCACATGGCCGTACCTTCCATTGGTTTTCCGAGCGCTGCATGAACTCCAGCCCGGCCTTGACCTCCGCTCTCATCTCGTGCACGTGAGCCATGGTGTGCACAGACCACGCGTCCGTGGGGTCCACGGAGAGAGCCTGCGGGCCCGGGAAGGGGTGGAGATGCAGGCATTGGCCAGACTGCCTGGGGGGGAGCGAGGGTCTGAGCAGGCGTGGGGACTGCACCCCGACTCAGAGTAACCATGACCCCAACACCAGCTCCCATGCTGCGCACCTGGGACACACCGGCCTGATGCCAACCCGGCCGCGCAGAGGGCACGGCTGCCTGTTCCACAGATGTGCAAACCGAGGCTTAGGGAGGCTGAGTGCTCGCCCAGGGTGTTTCCAAAGCCAGGGCTCAGCCGCCAAACCCGCAGCCTCCTGGGTACAGCTGAGCCACCTGCAGTATGCCACCCAGCTGCTTGGGGCCTCAGTTTACCCTGGTGAAACTGTCGAGTGCTTCACAGGTGTGGCTCCACACACCGTGGCAGCACAGCCCTGGGGTTGCTGGATTCAGGAGCAGCAACCCTGCGGGTGGCAGCTGCTCACAGCAGCCGAGCCTCCCCCAAAGCTCCAAGGCCGCTCGGAGGTAGGGGCTGGGCTGCAGCACGCCTGAGGGTGGCTCTGTGCGCTCTGCCCCACTTAGCCACCCCGAAAGGGCACACACCTGGAGAAGGGACCGCTTACCTCCTTGGCAAGCTTTTCTGCCCGATCGTAGAAGTGCGTTTCCATCAATCCAAAAGAATAGAGGCCTTTCACATAGCTGGAAACGGAACAGTACCTCAGCGGAGCATGGTGGCCACACAGCGCCCCCGGGGAGGTGTGCCAGTCCTAACCCAGCTCCGTGCAGGAAAGAGGGTCCCTGTGGAGGTGACCAAGTGGAGGCAGCCCCACTACAAAGACCACTGTCCTCATAGAAAGGCCACACGGAGACACAGAGACCCGGAGCCACAGCGGGGAGATGGCAGGTAAAGACGGAGGCAGAAACCAGAGTAATGCAGCCAGCGAATGCATTTTGCCTTTTGTTACAGAATCCCAGGAGCAGGGTGCACACTCCAGCCTGCGCCCGGCCCTGGGGTCTCAGCGACTCCCCTGTTCCAAGGGGTCGGGGCAGGTGACCACCATCCTCTGTGCTGTGGTTCCCAGACCCAGAGCTGTCTGCGCAGCGGGCCCCTCCTTAATGAGCCTCTCTTCCAGTCTCCATGGAGGGTGCTAAGACCTTCTCCCGCTCCTGTCGGCCCGGCGAGGCCCACAGGCTGTCGGTGGCCTCTCCTTTGCCTCCACAGCACAGTGCGTGGCTCTGTGCTCTGCCCGGGCTGGGGGCACCATGACAGCCGGACCACTGCCCAGGCCAGATGTCCCAGAGGCTGGGCCCCATCCCCTACTCAGCCTGGCCCAGAGCCTGGCCCATGGTGGAGGGGCTGGAAGACCTGTTTCTCACCAGGAATCACTGGCCCTGAGCCCCAGGGTGGACACACATGACACAGGGGCTCCCCTGCTTTCCCGAGGTTCTTGGGAGCCGAGGGAAAGCAAGACAGAGGCAGGGCATTTCTACCTGGGACTCAGCTGTTAACGCAGGAGGCAGCTACAGAAAAGCTGGAGAAAGGAGGGAGGATCCCTCCGCCTGCTTTCTGGGCTAGAAGCAAGAGGTAACCAAGGAAATGGGTGGGAAGAAGAGAGGGCCTGCACTGGGGCCAATTTCTGGGCTAGAGCCACCTTCTGAGTTAAACACTAAGCCAGGACCAGAAAGCCCGGTTCTCAACACAATGGGAAAAGATAAGCAGGTAAGCAGCCTACACGTGTTCAGTTTCAGGCCTGCACGGTCCCAATCCCAGGTCCTAATTACCATGTCACTGACCATGCAGATTTGACCCCCACGGGCCTTGGCCACCGCGACAGTTCCTCTGAGGGTCAGAAAAGGTCAAAACCTTCACTGCCCTGCGGAGGGGCCGCGTCAAAGGTCTCACTGGCGGGAGCCAAACCTCAGACCAACTCCTTAACCCCGCCCCAGACCCGAAGGCTTCGCGCCCTCAGCGCCAAGCCCCTCTGGCTCCCGCCGCTCTGGCCTGGTCCCACCCCGCGGAGCGTATTTTCACCTGCGCGTAAATCTCTGCTCTCACTCCTCCTTTTGGGTGTTCTGCTCGATTCTTTGCCCAGGACATGAAGAACCTGGACAAGTCCCCAGCTCGCTAACACGTGCACAGTCAGCGCCTGGCTTCTGAGCCTTTCCCAGGCCATGTTCAGCAGGGGCCCCCAGGTATTATTACATGCTTACAGTGTGTGGGTACTAGTTGGTTTTTTCCTTTTTCACAAGGGATAGAACTCAAGACCTTCCTTCATACTGAACCACATTCCCAGTTTTTTTTATTTTTTATTTTGAGGCAGGATCTTGCTAAGTCACTAGGTTGCCTAGGATACACTTGAACTTGCAGTCCTCTTGCCTCAGCCTCCCAGAATTTTGGGATTACAGGCACGCCCCACCGTGCCTGGCTTATTAGGCTTTTTCTTGGGATAGTTAATTCTGTGTGTTAGGTCTTGGCTGTGCCCGCCTGTTTGGTCACTAGTGTAGGTGCTGCTGGGAAGGTGTTTTCAGAGGTGATAAACGTTTAAATCAATAGACTCTGAATCGAAGCCATGTGGGTGGGCTTTACCCAGTCAGTCACAGGGCTCATGAGGAAAGACTGAGGTCCCAGGGGAGGAAGAAACTCTGCCTCCAGCCCCGACACTGTCACGGGCTCCTGCAGGGCTCCCCAGCCTGCCGCCTGCCCCACAGATTTCAGAAATCATAATTATCAGGCCTGCAATCACATCGGGCAGTTTCTTAAAAAAAAAAAAAAAATCCTTCTCTTTCTCTCTTTCTCTCTCCCATAAGATCTAGAGGATTTTGCTACTACAACAAAATGATGGCGAGAGGGACAGAGGCTGACTCGGACAAGGAAGAGAGAGAGAGAGAGAGAGAGAGAGAGAGGGAGGGAGGGAGGGAGGCAGCACGAGTGATCTCTCCGGAGAGCCCAGCTCTTCACACCACCTCACCCCATCCTCCGCCCAGCCTCCTCACCATCCTAGGATCAAACCGCAATCCAGCCAACCCCGAGTGACCCTCAGGCCACACACAGCATTCCAAGCCTCCTTCTCGCCCCCTTCCTACTCTTGTAGGCGGGGACCAGGTCACGTGATCAGTTCCAGCCAAGGACTTGGGAGCAACAGGGCGTCCCTTTCATTCTGAGCCCTGAACTGCCACAGTAGCCCCTGAGGGAGGTTTTCTTCTCCCTCATAGCAACCACAGTGTCCAAAGGCGGCTGCTCACCAGCTGGGACTCTGAACAGAGACAAAGCCATGGCTGCAGAGCCCGTGGTCCTCTACGATGAGCGTGGAGTATGGTGAGAAACAAGCCTTTGCTGTAATAAGCATTGAAGCAGCACTGAAGAACAAGATCTAGGGGATGCTTGTTACTGCAGCAAAACAGTCCTGTCCTGACTGATACATAATGGTGCTACCTCATTCACAAGATGGGATGAAAATCAGATGAAGAAAAGGAAACCTTTCAGCCAGGCATGGTGGCACCTGCCTGTGATCCCAGCACTCAGGAGGCTGTGGAAGAAAGATCGCCATGAGTCCAAGGCCAGCCTGGGCTACACAGTGAGTTTATTTTATTTTATTTATTTATTTTTTTGCGGCACCAGGGATTGAACTCACAACCTCGTGCCTGTCAGACGGGAGCTTAAGTCACTGAGCCAAACTCCCGGCCCTGGTTTTTTGAGGCAGGGTCACTCTGTGTAGCTCAGGCCGGCCTTGTGCTCACGTTGTAGCCCAAGCCGGCCTCAAACCCAGAACGCTCCACCTACCTCAGCCTCCCGAGTGCTGGGATTAAAGGCGTGCGCCACCACACCCGGCTTACATAGTGAGTTTAAAACCAGCCTGAGACAGAGCAAAAGCCTGTCTCAAAAAGAAAATATAAAAGAAAAAAGAAAGAAAGAAAGAAAGAAAGAAAGAAAGAAAGAAAGAAAGAAAAGAAAACGAAGCCTTTTATCTTTAAAGAACCAGGAGAAAAACAAGTTGTCTGTATTTTCAGGAAAGGACCAAAGGAGTGGCTGTTTCAGGGTAGAAAACAGAGAATAAGAAATAAAAAGGATGTGGTTTCCAACCAGTTCACACCTGCTGAGCGGGAGGTCAGGTGTCCAAAACGGGTAAACTCGGGCTACAGAATCTCGCATCTGTTCCTGGTAGCCCAGGTAAAAATAGCCGTCGTGGGCGAACTTCAGGGCCAGCATGTCTGTCGGGTGGTCCCGGAGAATCTCTTCCCACAGCTCGCAGGCCACCGACAATTTCCTGGAAGCAGAGAGAGCGTTGTCAGCACACTGAGCGTGAGGTCCACACATCCCGGGAGTCTGAAGGACACCCTGTCACAGTGTGCACCAAGCAAGTGTTAAAAATCACATCAGGGGCTGTGACATAGCTCAGTGGCACAAGATCGACCTGGCAAGTGCAAGGTCCTGAGTTCGATTCCTAGTACCAAAATAAAAACAAAAAAAAAAAAAATAAAAACCACATCAGGAGTTGGGCATGTAGCTCAGGGGAAGAGCATTTGTGTACATGTGCAAGGCCCTGGGTTCAACACCCAGCACTGGAAACAAGTGGGGTGTATGTGCCTATGTGTGTGAGTAGCAGGTCACTCGGGACATGGCCCTAAAAGGACACTGGGACCTTGGCCCTTTCCCATTTCCTATTTCCTGGCTGCCATGACGTGAGCAGCCTCTTCTGCTGCCTGCCTCCTCCATGAGCCCTGCCTCACCCCAGCCCCAAGAGCAACAGGACCAAGCCACTGCGGACTCGACCCAGAACGGGCCTTTCCTCCTTATAAGCTGATTGCCTCCGGTATTTTGTCACAGTGAGGGAAAGCCGACTTCCATGCTGCACTGGGACATGAAGGATACGGGCGAATGTTTTCGCCTCTTCTGGGTATCTCCGGGATGTATCCTCTCAGTTTGGCAGTGAAGATAATGAGCCGTGTATTTAACAAAATGCAATCAGTAGCTCTGAACACTAGCTGGGGAATCCTAGCCAACTGCTTCCCGGCTTGGCTTTCCACCAAGGCAGGGTCCAGGCAGATGCGATCTTCAGCCAGACCTCCACCGAGGTGGGGCTGGGTCACTCCTAGGTGGCCTCCTCCCCCAGGGCACTGGGACGGCTGCGGCATCGCCCCGCACGGCCCCTGAGCGCCCCTTACCCCCTGGCAAACGTCTCCACCGCTGACACGTGCAGCTGCTCCCTGGGCGTCAGCGGCTGGGTCTTCGAAATCTCCACCATGGTCTTCACGGCCAGGTCCAGCTCTTTGTCCAGGCTCACCGAGCTTCCGGTGCCAACGAGTACGAGGCCATTGGCAATGACGTGGCCCATGGCTGGCAGGAGGATGGGAATAGCTGGTGACTCAGATGGTCTGGGCAACCTGCAGCCAGGAGCCACCAGCAGGGCTGCGGGCAGGCAGGCTGTCAGTCGGGCCCTAGGTGAAGTCCACGTCTCAGCCTCGGTCTCCGGGGTGCGTGAGGGACAGAGGGAGCACTGTAAGCAGCCGTGACAGTTTTCTAATGGGCCACGCTGGGCAGTGCTGGTGTCCTAAACACCCCTGCTCCCACCAACAGAGCAGCCTGCAGGCTGCTTGTAGCTCACAGCTGGCACTGCCGCTCCCCCCAGCACACGGCCTCGTCGGGGTGCTCAGTGGGTGGTGCGCTGAGGGGCACCTGCCACCATGACCAGCCTCACCGCTGTCCTGTGTCCAGCTGGGGTGGTTGTGCCATGTGGCCCAGCAGCACTGACACTGGCACATGTGCTGGGAGAGGCAGGTGATGGGTGAACGTGGGGCTGGGTCATGGGCCCAGGCCTGAGACCGAAGACCCAGCCCTAGTGCTAAGGCCACCCACGGGGCCCCTGCTACTGACCGGAGCTGATGCCGCCCCCTGGCACCTGGCTGCCCCCACAGGCTGGCTCTGACGTCCCTTGTTCCTGCCCTGCTCTCTCCACTTTCTATCCTTCCTGTCAGGAGGGGGTCCCTGCGCCTGTCCTCTCTCCAGTCCTCCAGAGCCTCACTTCCCACTGGAGCACCCCTGAGAGTCTGGGTGCACCACACTGACCCGCCTGAGCCTGCCACACACGGGCTGGCCTGTGTCCCCCATCAGCCTGCCCCCTCCCCAGCCTCTGGCTCTTGGGGAGGTCCCTGGTCCCCAAGGGCTGCAGGGACATCTGTGCTCAGGATTCAGACAGACGTGGGCACATGCCTTTCCCTCGCTGCACCTCAACTCCCTCATCTGAGAAGTGGGAACAGGGTCCTCAGTGGAATCGATGGGAATTTGAGAAAAAATGTGAAAAGAGCTTCTGTAGGACCCGGCAGCCTCATAGGATGCAATGGTCACTGTCGTTGTCCCTCCTTCCGTGCCAACACCAGCCTGGTCTCCACCCCCACCCCGACTGGCCAGGGAACAAAGGACCCAGATCCCCGAGCGGACTCCACTGCCCAGGAAGCCCCGCTCACCAAAGGCCGGGTCTGCTGCTTTGAGCTTTGCCAGGCAGCCCTCGATGCCACCGAGACTTCGGTCGTTGGTCCATTTCACATACTGAAACCACAGAGGCGAAAGGCGTTTTCCCAGGGAAAGCGCATTAATCTAAATCCAGATTTTATACTTTTTTGCACTAGGGATCAGGCCCAGGGCCTCATATATGATCATCACACAGCCCGTCAGCAAGCAGCACCCCAGGCCCAGCCTCCTCCTCCACCCCAGACACTGAGGATTGCCTAGACTTAAAGAAGGCATGACTTGGTTGACGTGGGAAGAGATTAAATACACATAACTTGAGGCACACTTTCCAGGAGGGGGTGCCCCCATTTCCAAAAAAGAGATATCAAAGGCAGGTCCTTCCTGACAGGTGACCTGCCACACATCCGCTTCGTCACCCCTAGAGGTGCCGTGAGACCACTCAGCCCGATTCCTGCTTCTTACTTGTTCTACTTTAAAATAACCACAGAACTAAGCTGTGCACCCAGCACTCAGGCAGGAGGGCCCCAAGTTTGAGCCCAGCTGGGGAAACTTACTGAAACTGTCTCAAGATTAAAAATAAAATAAAATAAAATAAAGTAAAATAAAATAAAATAAAATAAAAAAGAGAGAGCTGGGGATGTAGCTCGGTGCAAAGGCCCTGGTTCCATTCCCAGTAGTGGAGGCCATTCCCAGTAGTGGAGGGAGAGACAGACAGACAGACAGACAAAGGCTGAAAAATAACCTACCCTAATTTCACGGCCATGTTTGATAATTTGGTGTATTTTCCCTCCAGTCTTTTTTACTTATTTATTTATTTATTTTTCTTTTCTTTTCTTTTTTTTTTTTGTGGCACCAGGGATCAAGCTCACAGCCTTGCACCTGCCAAGCAGGCGCTTAAGCCACTGAGCCAAACGTCCAGCCCTAGTTTTTTAAGGCAGGGTTGCACTATAGTAGCTCAGGCTGGCCTTGTTCATGTTGTAGCCCAAGCCAGCCTTGAACTCACAACGCTCCGCCTACTTCAGCCTCCTGAGTGCTGGTATTAAAGGCGTGCGCCACCACGCCCGGCTCCTCCAGTCTTTTTTAAATGCTGTTGTGGTGCAGACGTGGTTCGTCCTCACCAGAACTCAGCCGGTGTACAGCTCAGTGGCCCAGTGCCTGGCTGTCCTCACCAGAACTCATGTTGTAATTTAGGAGCCAGTGGAGTGGGGAGTGGGGAGCGGGGTCTGCATGGGACTGGGTCAGTTTTCTCAAGAGCAGGTTGCCACCCAGTGGGCAACACCTTGGTGCCCACTTCTCTTCTGCTTCCACCATGGGGCCAAGCAGAGGCTGGCATCACACTTGAACTGCAGAATGTTAGCTAAACAAACTTCTTTGCTTTATAAGTTACCCAGCCTCAGTTATTCTGCTATAATAATAGAAAATGGAATAAGACAAATGCCTTTTTTTTTTTTTTTAATCATGAAACCTGTTCTGGTGTGGCTCCTCAAAGCCTCATTTAGTTATAGGTAGGGTTTCTCGGAGGTAGCTGGACCTGGGGTGTGTGCTGCTTGGATCAGGGATGTGAAGCTGTGATCGAATCATGGTGCAGTCCTGGGATTAAGGCTGCCCCACCCGGGGTGTGAGGGCTGCCCATCCTAATCATGGGGAACCTAGGTAAAGGACAGAGAGGGGATTGCTGTTTGCTGTTTGTCACTTGCTACTTGTTGCCTCCTGCCTTTCATGAGCTGTTTCTCCTCTGCGGTGCCACCCTGCCTTGGAACCAGCAAACTATGAACTGAAACCTCTACGGAGTGTGAGCTAAATAAACCTTTCCTCCATTAACTGGGGGTCGGGTATTTTATCTCACCAAGAAGAAAAGTAACTAAGACAAAGCCATTTCTAGTACACTGGGCTGTTTTCTTCTTTTGTTTTTTGTGGTGCAGGGAACGGAACTCAGGGCTTTGCACATGCTAGACAAGTGCTCGACCCCTGAGCTACACCTCAGCCCCTCGGGTGATTTTCACATTTCAGTTGTCGAACCTACAGCTACACGGAATCAGCACCTGCTTTTTCAGAAGATACAGGGGAGCTGGCACAGAGATTCAAAGGGCCCATGCTTGAAGGCAGGACAGCACAGAGATGCCAATGACCAGGGTAAAACAGGCACAGACTGGGAGGACGAGGGGCTGCTGAACTCGGGAAGGTGTATCAAGTATTTGACAGAGGCCAGCAAGGTACAGGAAGGGCAAGTGGGCTGTGAAACACCAAGCAGCTCAAAAGCACACAGCAGGGCACCCAGCCAGGATGGGCTGGGACAGGAGTCGTGCCCGGGCACAGCTGACAGCATTTCACCCCTTCTGTGCTCAGCCTGGGTGCCTGGGGCTTCCTGGGTCCTCTTACCTTCAACTCAAGTCAGCTCAGCTACCTGTGCCTGTTTGCCCACCTGTCAAACAAACTGACTGGGGTCTTTCTTCTGAAGCTATGGCATCCTTCACGGGAAAAGGAGGGGAAAGCCACAGCGGGAGGAGCACACTCACAAAAGAGCCCCAGGGTGGATGCCCCGCAGGCCACACCAACCCTCAAGGGGGTGTTCCTCATACAGCACCCTGGGAAGAGGGACCGCGGAAGCCTCTCTGCCGTGCTGTGCCCAGCAAGATGTTTCCACACGTTCCTCTGCCCTCGGCACGCAAAGCTGGATCTTACTGCAGTATGCAGACAAAGGTACAGCGCACTTTAAAACGCCCTCGGCATCAGCCTCGTGGCCGGGCCTCAGTGTCCCTGGCCAGCCTACCTGGGTCAGGGTGGCATCGAACAGTTTACAGGCTTCATTGCTCGTGGTGGAGAGCGGGAGCTTGGCGTCTTTCCACGCCTGCAGCAAGAAAGACATACCAGGGCCTGGCCGGCCAGCACACCCCTACCCCAACGTGCCCCACGGGTCCCCAGTGCCTCGCTGGGCTTCTGCAGAATGTGGCCTTGCCTGGCAGGTGGGGACTGCCACACTTCACAGACAGATGCTGGATCCAAATCCCAGCGGCCTCTAAAAGGCTGGGTGACCTCAGGAAAGACCTTTTCCGACCTTGGGTGCCACTCTGTGAAATGGGCACAGCGGGACCCCAAGGGGTGATTCCAAGTGTGCACCGGGGTCCTGGGTTGCCAGGAGGGGAGGGCAGGTGGGCAGGGCAGAACCCAGCACTGAAGTCCACCCTGGAGCAGGGTGGCCTCCCACCTGGCCACATGGTGCACAAGGCTGCCACTGTGTGGACCAGTCAGACCTCCGTCCATCTGAGAGTGCCCACTTGTGCATTCCCTGGGGGGCACAGGGCAGTGACCGCCAGCAGAGGAAGTTTCCTTTCCTCTTGGCCGAAGTCTCAAGCAGCTGTGTGAAGTTCCCTCGTCCCTCCACTGTCCTCATCTGCAGAATGGACTCAGGGTCTCTAGGAGACCCTGCCCTGTGTGCAAGCTTTTCCTAGGTCCTGGGGTCTCCCGGTTGGGGCCTCCACCACAGAGGGTGCTGAGTCCCCTTCTCGCCTAGGGTCTCACCCGCCCCGCACCCCCAGCCAGTCCCATGGGCAGCAGCTTCGCCAGATCCCGGGTCGCCCGCAGGTCACGTCCCGCCCCGCTCGGCGCGGGCCACCCCCGAAGACAAGAGGAATCCAGCCAGGGCGGCCTCGCGTACCTGGCAGTCGCGCAGCGGCGAGGACGCGGTCATGGTCCGGGAGATCGGGCTCAGGGATCGGGCCGGCGACCTGTCACTTCCGCGGCTTCCTGGCAGCGAGTCAGCGGAGCGCGGAAACGCAGTGTCGGGAGCTGGTTGTGGCTACAGGCTGTACGGTGGCTTCTAGCCGCACGTCGGGGGCGGAGCCGGGCTCGGGGGCGGGGCATCAGACGCCCCAGGATCTCCTACTGGCTAGAGCCCGAGTCGGCCACGCCCCCGACACGCCCCCTCCTCAGGTCCACCACGGGTTGGCGGTAGAGCTGCTCCGAGAGCGACCCGGGCTCCCTGCTCCCGGGCTGCAGGAAGTCCGGCCTGGCCGAGGGGCGGCTTTGGTGTGAATCTGGGTGCCCCGACCTACCGCCCGTCAGAGGGAGTCCAGGGGATGGGTGGGCCTGGGGGTTCCCTCCCAACGTCTCCTTGCCAGGACCTGCCCTGGCCGGGGACTCTCCTCGGTCCCCTGGGGAAGCAGGGAGCTCTGGGACCGCGGTCAAAGTACAGAAGGCAAGCGCGCGCAACACATTAACTAGGCCGCTTCGGGTGGACATCCCCCGATCTGGCCGCACTGTGTCCTCTCCCCCACGCCCCACCGCCACCCCTGCCCCCGCTCCTGCGACCCTGGGCCCCGCCCGCCCGAGGGCTTGCAGCGGACTCACTGCTCCCTTCCCCTGGGCCGGAGGGCACTGGAGCTGCGCCACCAGCCACAACCCCGCTCCCACCCAGCCGCTCCCCCGGGTTAATCTCGCCCTGCCGACCGCCCAGTCGTTAAGTGCCGGGTCAGAGCCTGTCTTTATTTACAATGTTGAGGTTTTGTTGCTCATCGAGTTTTTGCATTAGTTAAGAATTTTCAGAAATATCGTGTGAAAATGCTGTTTTATCTAAGAACAGAAAAGAAAACATGCTTAGAAGGAAACCTAGGGGTAAATCTTCATGACCCTGGCAATGGATTCTCAACTGTAATGCCAGAAGAACAACCGCCAACCACGAAGTAGCTCAATTGGATTTGATAAATTAACTTTTCACCGACAGACACTATTGGGAAAGAGAAAAGATGGAAAGAGAGAAAATACTTGCGAGTAATATTTGGATTTTTACAACTCAACGGCAAGAACTAGGGAAAGGTTGAATTGACATTTCTCCAAAAGATACACCCCTAGCGAGGGTAACGCCTTGAAGGTTCCGTCATGCTCTTGCTAGGTGTAAGCAGCCAAGTGCAAAAGGTCACATACTGTGTGATCGTGTGCACCTGAAATATTTCCAGGACGGGTAAATCCCTACAAATGAAGGGAGACGGTTGGTGGCCAGGGTTGGGAGAGGAAGGAATGGGTGACTGCCAGTGGTTAGGGAGTTTTCTTTTGGAGTGATGGCAGTATTTCAGGATGAGAGGAAGTAATGACTGGAAAATACTGGGAATATGCTTAATACCAATGAGTCTGCATTTTAAACCATTAGTTTAGTGTGACTATTACTACCTTCTCTTGTTATGGGATAGTTTCTTTGGAAATAGCTCACCAATCAAAAGTATTCCAGGTCCTTCTTCTTTTTATTTATTTTTTATTTTTATTTGCAGCACCAGGGATTGAACTCACAACCTCGCGCCTAACAGGCGCGTAAGCCGCTGAGCCAAACTCCCAGCCCTAGTTTTTTGAGGCAGGGTCGCACTATGTAGCTCAGGCTGATCTTGCGCTCGCGTTGTAGCCCAAGCCAGGCCTCCAACTCACAACGCTACGCCTACCTCAGCCTCCCGAGTGCTGGGATTAAAGGCGTGCGCCACCCAGGTCCTTCTTGCCTTGAGCGAGGAACTGGATGAGGCAAGCCCAAAATGGTGCCAAACATTTATTCGAAAATTGCAGGGTGAATGCGCATGGGACAAACCAGCTCAGCAGAGCAAAACTGGGCAGAACATGAGAAGAAGAAGATAAAAGCAAAAAGGGAAGCACACACTGTGCCTGGAACACGCAGCGTGGGCTGTCGCGGGAAGCGACGATGGCGAGCGCCTTGTGGTCTTCGTGCGGCCCACATCTCAAGGGAGCTGTGAGAAGTCCTGCGTACCAGGTCCTGGCACCTGGCACCGTCCTGAGGTCTCGTCATGGACAGGTCTCGGCCACTTCTCCAGCCTGCTTTGCCACGCCCTGTCTCCTGTATCATTTCCCTTGCGAGACATAAATCCCACAAATCTTCCTGGGCTGCCGAAAGGGTCGTGGGCTCTGTCTTCTGCAGCTTCTTCAAACTGCAAGGGGCTGCAGAGCCTGCCGCCTCGGGATTATGCGCTCTCAACTACCTCGGGGTGCTGTGTCTCGTGGCTGAGCTGAGGGAAGAAAGACCTATCAGAAAATAATGAGAAAGGAGTTTGTGACCCTGAAGCTGCCTGTTTGACGGGAGAAAGAAACTTTACTATTGGCCCAGAGGCAAGGAGCAGGTCAGACTTCCAGCCATCTGTGGAGGAGAGTGTATGTTAGAGAGGCACAGCGGACAAACTGTCCAGAGCCTGCGTGCTGTGGCCCTGGCAAGACCTTGTTTCCTTCTCTGTAGCAGCACCGGAACTTTGCTTTCTGAGGAGAGATGTCAGGTCTTCCAGCAGCTCACGAGAGTCGTCCTTCTTCCGGGTGATCTCGTTCTTTAGACAGTTCAGGTGGGACTGCCTTTATTCTAGAAAGATGAATCCAGTTATCTATCTCTGCCACCTTTACTGCAGTGGGTGTTGCAACAATCCCTGGAAAGGGGCCTTCGCTGGTCTGCCTGGGCTCCCTCTCCAAGTTTTCATAAGCACTTTGTCTCCAGGTTGGACACCAGAGGGTCCCCCTGGGCCAGGAGCTGGCAGGACTGTGCTTCCATACATTTGAATGGCTTGCTGTACTTGGCCCAGATTGATGAGATATTGTGAGAGCCTCGTGGTCTCTGTACTACATCAGATATCACATCACATAGAAATGGCACTTATATAACAAGTCAAATGGATTCAAATTTTCCCAGTTTGGGGCATGCTAGGGACCCTCATGAGCGCCATTGGCAGTAATCAGAGCCAGGACTCAGTTGTCTCTTGGCAAAGTTTTTCCAGAGCTTGCATAAGGGTCTGGTTGGCTCGCTCCACCTTTCTAGAAGATTGAGGCCAGCAGGAGGGATGGAGGTGGTACTTTATTCCTAAAGCCCTTACCTCTCCCTGGGTTACTTGGGAAGTAAAAGAAGGTCCATTGTCACTCTGGAGAAACAGGTAGTCCAAAGCTAGGGGCGATTTCTCTAAGAAGCACCTTGACTACCCCTGAACGGAGAGGACAGGCTTCCATCTGGCCTCTGAAGGTGTCAACTAGGCCCAGCATCTGTTTAAACCCTTCACACAGTGGCATGTGGGTAAGGTCTAATTGTCAGTTCTCCCCAGGGGTGCGTCCCTCTCCTCTGGACAGATTCTAATGAAGCAGTGTTTGGGCTTGTCCAGGTAATGGTAGCCACAGAGTGGGTAAGCTTTGCAGACCTGTCGGGTGGTTGTCACTAGTCCCAGTCCTGTGAAAACTCGAGTGGCTGTTTCCAGAGTAGCATCTCTTCCCGTATGGAAGGAATCATGAAGAGTTTGCATAGCCTTCCACTGTATTCCCCAGGGAAGAACCAGTTCCTTTCCTGAATACCACCAGAGTCCCTTTTTGTTCCTCCTTGTTCTAAGGCCCATTTATCCTCCTGGGGAGCGGGGTATAGATGGGTTTTAATGGCTCCTCAGGAATTGAGAATAAGGCTACAGTCTTTTATTTTCCTGAGACAGAGTCTTGCTGTGTGGTCCAGGCTGGCCTTGAACTATGTAGGCCAGGCTGGCCTCAAACTCACAGCAATCCTCCTGCCTCAGTC